>JASAMX010022091.1:0-18326 GCA_030248175.1 Microlaimidae sp. YZB2_3
AATTGCTAGTTTGAAGGGCGGAGTACCTAAGCTTTATTCTTATTAAATAACCGGTGCTCCGGAGCATGATATTCATAAGTACAAACAGCACTATTAAAAACAAACAATGGAAAATAACTTTTTTTCAGAAGTGCAATGTAACTTTAAAAAGATTTTTATCAATTTTTTTTTCAAAAAAAAATATAATTTATCTTTTTCCAGTACACTTTTCTTTTGTAAATTTTTGTTTTGGCAATGATTGTCAGAACAGTGGATGAAACTATTAAAATTTCATGTATCGACTGTATCAAGATACAGGGTTTTGTTTTATAAATACGTAATAATAACAAATGATAAGTATATTTTAATATTTTATTATAATTTCATCATGTTTTTTACTTACTCGCCCTGGAATGTTTTTTACTTACTCGCCCTGGAATGATTTGTACTACAAAACTTGAATAGCTCTATCTCGCTGGCAGTTTAAATTATATACGAAAGTTTAGCTCAAAGGCAAAAAAAGCAGATTAAACATAAAAAAATAGTAAGTCAAAATAATATACTACGTAAAAAATTTTGTGGGAAAATGTAACTACCCGTAATTAAAATTAAAATAAAAAATCATCGATTGATTCGGGTACAAATTTTTTTTTTTAACTGAAAATGGATTTTTTAATACAACTTTTTTCATCTTATCGTCAATAGTGATGCCGTAAGATACCCAGAGTTAAAGGTTCACATTATTTTGTGCCGTTGCTGAGATGTAAGTGTTTGTTATTTTTGTCTCTAGTGCACATTGCTCCACTGTTTTTAATTTGTTTTGCATATACATTTAATTTTTTACCGCGTTGATTTTACAGTACTGAATTCGCGCCAAAATATTTTCACACTTTGTATAAATTATTATATCTATTGTATATTGCTTTATTGTTTATACGTTTATGTATTTAATTTACTGATTAAAAAATAAACTTATACATCATTATCACGTCACATTGATAGACGGCTCTTGAAGAAGAACGGTCTACAAAGGGGGTCACTACTGACACAAATATACACAGAGGCTAAAGTCCTCCCATAGCAAAACACATTCAACTCCACGCAAAACAAACAAAATTGGCAGTCATGTACACAAATAAGGGCTGGTTCCTACATATGACAAAACGTCCTTTGAACAAAGTCCAAAGGACAATTTTATAAAAGGCAAAACGTCCTTTGGACAAACCAAAACGTTCTTTGGACTCTTTCCTTTGGACGAAGTATGAACGCTAATTAGAATTTGTCCTTTGGACAAAGTCCAAAGGACAAAATCCAAAAGGAAAAGTCCAAAGGACAAAAGTATGAATACGTTGTCCTTTTGGATTTTGTCCTTTGGACTTTGTCCAAAGGACAAAAGTCCTTTGGACTTTGTCCAAAGGACAAAAGTCCTTTGGACTTTGTCCAAAGGACAAAAGTCCTTTGGACTTTGTCCAAAGGACAAAAGTCCTTTGGACTTTGTCCAAAGGACAAAAGTCCTTTGGACTTTGTCCAAAGGACGTTTTGTCATAAGTATGAACCAGCCCTAATACACTCAACTACTTAACACAACAACCTGCACTCAGCAGGCTTAAAAAGCAAAACAATCTTTCACAACAACTAAACAACAAACATTCCAACAGACATACACAACAAAACATACAAAGCACTAAAACAACAAATCCACAGAAACAGTCACAAATCACATAACATTCCAACCAAGGGCGTAGCCAGGAAAGTTTATGGGGGTTGTAACCCCCCCCCCCCTTTTGGGCTGGCGGAGGTAAAAATTTGGGGGTCCTAAGAGAATTTTAAAAAATTTTTTCGCGCTTCGCTCCGCTCAGCGCTCGACATTTATATAACTTTTTACAACTTTTAAGTGATGTTTCTAATGAATTTCCAAAACAATTTTTAAACTTTTTCGTGCTGCCACACGATTTTTAATGCTATAGACACCTTGCACCATACATGGGCAAGTTGGTCCGGAGTGGGGGGGGGTTAAACCCCAAATTAGGGGGGGGGGTTAAAATCCGAGAAACGCAAAATACCCATATCGTTTTTTTTCTGGAGTGCATTTTACCCATATCGTTTTTCGATTTTGAAGGAAAAATAGGTTAAAAACACTAATTTTAGGTCAAAAAGCCCTTTTTATTGCATTTTTGAGCTTTTTATTGCTTAAAACATTCATTTTGACCTCAAAACTTAAGTTTGGAGGCAGTTAGAAGTCATTTTAAAGACATTTTTTTTCTTCATTTTTCCAAAATTGGGGGGGGTTAACTTTTTCTCCCCCCCCCCCCACTTCTGAGTGGGGGGGGGGTTAAACCCCCCTTCTCAGAATTTGGGGGGATACCCCCCAACCCCCCCCCCGTGCCCATGTATGCCTTGCACTGGAACTCGGTTTATACATGAAGTATGCAATAAACATAGCGAGTCACCATAATGGATAATTACCGTATCTCCTACTTATCTTTTGTAGTATGCAGATCAACACTCGAAAGCGCGCGAAATTTCGATCGGTTAATCTGCATACTACAAAAGATAAGTAGGAGATACGGTAATTATCCATTATGGTGACTCGCTTTGTTATTGCATACTTCATGTATAAACGGAGTTCCAGCGCAAGGTGCCTATACCTTTCTAAACCGAAAATTTTTTCAAGTTTAACTTTAAAAACAATGCAAATAGCAGCAAAAAGAATTACTTAGCGCGAAGCGCAAAAAATTTTACCAGTTTTTAATGTCTTTTTTACAGTATTTTGAAAATTTAGAGTTACACGCCCCCCCCCCCCCTTTCGAAACATTTGTATGGAGTACAACCCCTCTTTTTTTCGAAATCCTGGCTACGCCCCTGATTCCAACAAACCCAATATTTTAAACAAAAGCATCAGTAATAGACAAAAAACTTCCTCGCGGGGTCAGGAGAACACTCGCCAATCCCCACAATACACATCACGGAACTGCCCGCTATAAAAAACACAAGCAGTCACAACACATCTTTTCACATGCACACACATTAACACGGCCTTGCGACCAGGGGCGGGTCCACTAAACGCGTGCTGACTAGGTGCTATCTTAGCACGTTGTTTAAAACTGTTGTTAATGTTTTAATTTCTGGGTTTTTCTCAAAAAATCTAACAGAACTTTTTGTTTGCATGGCACAAATTGATATTTGTTTAATTTTATACATATTTTTTGTATATACAAACTATTAAAGCAATAACCCCTAGTTACGAGTTAGCAAAAGTTCAAATTACGGTTTAAGGCTTTATTAAATTTTAATTCAAACAAAGATGCATAAAACTCTTTAAATATTAATTTATCCTATCTAAAAAAAGAGTCCCATAAGTTTTCTCAAGAAAAAAACCCAGAAATTAAAACATTAACAAGAGTTTTAAACAACGTGATAAGATAGCACCTAGTCAGCACGCGTTTAGTGGACCCGCCCCAGGGGACTTATGGGCGAACCCCGCAGCAATTGCTGATCTCCTCCGAGAGTGGGAAGAGGGGGTGAGCAAGACGAAGAGTGTGCCGGTGTCGCATGATATTTTCGCCTCCCCCCCCCCTATTTATCGCCGGCCGGCGATTTCTTCATAGACTGAACCATGATATTTTCGCCCCCCTCATATTTTCACCCCCTTGTAATTTTCACTTTAATCAGCGTTTCTTAGTTTTATGGTGTTTTTTTTTGTAAAAAAGTATTTATTTTGCATTTAAATGTATTTTTTAAATAGTTTTTTACAAAATAATTTGCTTTTCGTGTGTAAACCAATATTCAATGCAAAAATTTCTACACCCTTATTTCATTTTTTCCCTTAAAACAATTGTAGAATTCTTCAAAACAAAAATTATCAAAGACCCCTTGGATTATAGTTTTATTATGAAGCGTAAAAATATTACAGAATGAATAAGGCTATTATTTTACTTTTGAAAACATTACATTTTATTCCGTGTTTTTTTAATAAATTTTGTTGGGCGACACAGTAACGTGCTTTAAATCGTTAATCAAATTTGATTAAGCTTTACTTTAGGTTTAACAAAAAATTTTAACATAAAAATAAAAGAAAAATATGTGACTTAATATGGAGTAGTGTTTTTTGAGCTCAGAGATCCGTAGAAAAGCTGTCTTTTGGAACTCCAGATCTTTTGAAACAATAAAAAATAGTCTAAAAGTACGAATAGAATAACTGAAAATTTATTTTAAGCTTAAATAAGCCGAAGCGAAGCACCTGTTTTTGGGGCTTCGGATCATCTGTTTCTCGGAGCTCCGCTTTTATGAGCTCAGGGGCAGCCTCGGACTCTGGACCTCTATTTTTTATTAATTTCATTTTTGATTAATTGAAGAGTGATGCCATGCCATGGATTATTTAGTAAAAATTTTTGGTGAACTAAATTTTTTTCAAAGCTTATTTAAAACAATAAAAATAGTCTTAATATTGCATATAATATTATTTAAATTGTATTTCAAGCTTAAATAGGCCTACAACCGCTCATTCAAGGGACTGACCCCCGCGGAGCTCCTTCCCCTTTTAATGACCGGATCTCTAAAGCATGATATTGGAGGGTTTCAAAATCACTAATTCCCAGGAACCTTGAAGCTATTGTGGATTTGTGAGTTTTTTGTTGTTTTTTTTTTGAAACAGTAAAGCTTTATATTTAATTTTTTGTAAACTTTTTTTTTTCAAAAAGAATTATAAAATCATTTGATTAAAGTTAAAATCCTTCAGACTAAAATTCAGGACGTTACCGCTTGCCGTCAGGAAGAAATAAAGAATGAACGCTTGAGAATAAAAATAATAAAAAAAAGTTTTTAGAGATGATGTAACCAATTATTATTAAGTTGCGTCAGGTGATTCTCTCCACGTGATATTTTCTCGAAGAACGAGTGGTTACTTTATCACCTAGTCATTTTCACCCTGATAGAATTCATCTTTAGTCACAAAAATTACTAAAACATAGTACAAGGTTAAATAAATTTTAAAATATTTATTTAGCTGAAGTTGCGGAGCATGATTTAAGAGAATAACCCAGAACAAATGAATATATTTAAAAAGTTCAAAATGTAGATATTTATGTCTTGTTGTTTTTGGTTTTTTAAGACTTTGGTTTTAGAGCAACTTAAATTTTTGTAAGATTTTGCAATGCACTAGTAAAACTCTAGTAAAAATTCGATAAAAATGTTACACTTGTTCATCACGTAACTTGGTACTTTTGTTCGTCACGTAACACAACAGAATTTACGCTATAATTAACGGATGTGGTCAAACTAAATTTTTTATAAGTATAAAATGTAAATTTTTATGCTTTTCAATGCATTTGATAGGAAATGAGGGCGAATTATTCATAGACGATCAGCCATAAAGGATTCGCCCCCCTATGAATATTAGAGGGAGGCGAATATCATGGCATTCTATGAGGAATTCGCCGGGGAGGGGGGGGGCGAAAATATAAAATATAATGGCCCTCATCTATGAAGAATTCGCCGGCCTGCGATTTTATCATGGGAGGGGGGGGGGACAAAAATATTATCCGACACCGGACGGACGGCGCCCGGAAAAAATACCTTCTGCAAAATATCTTCGGAAAGAATATCTTCTCAAAGACTTTTAAATTTTCAACTAAAGAAAACTTTTTTTCCTAAGCCCAAGCGAAACCTTAAAATCAGGCTAAAACGACATAAAAAAGTTTAAAAAAACCTTCAAAAGTTTTTAATAATACTGAATAATTTACTTCTGAAAGAAGATATTTTTTCCAGAAGATATTTTGCAGAAGGTATTTTTTCCGGACACCGGACGGACAAGAAGGGGTTTGAATGAATCTGGCCGTTGGCAAAAGACAACAACGGTCTAAACAAAAATTATAAGTTTATTAAAATAAATAAATATGCATTCATGCATGAATATTCATTCATGCATACATGGATGAACAAAAGGGAAGGGGGAAGTAGGCAGATCACTCAACCTTTATTTGTAAAATTTTTCCTCCTTGGAATTTTAAAATTTACCTCTGCATACCCTCACATGCAAATTATGGTTCGTTGTAATTTAACCGGTGTAAAAAGAAAATCATTATTTTGCCTTCTAAATTTGAGACAAAAATACATTTTATTGAAGAACATAATGTATTTAGTTACAAAAACAAATTTAAAATATTAATTTGTGTTAAAAACTTTCATTTCTGGGTGGAAAAATTGTAGGACGCCTAAAATTTTCTCAAGGAAGAAGGCGAAGGGTGTCAAATTTAAAATTCTAGAGGGGAGTCAGTGTGAAAAAATATATTAATTTGTCAAGAGATGGGATTTCCTTGATTTTGCTTGGTAGAGAAAGGGAGAAGGGTTACTTTGGATTTTGCTTGGAAAAAACTTCAAGGCTAGGGGATCGAACCCAATCCAACCCTGCCCCCCCCATTTCATCCAAGGCGAGAATTAAATTTGTCTCTAGTGGTTCAAATTTGTGTTAAACCAATGCACGGATTGACATGACATTTCAAAATTAGTACTATGTTAACAGAATAGCTTTTATTCACAAAACTAATTAAAAACTTAAGCACTAAGTTACTATATTGTACTTCAAAATTTAAATATAAAAGCAAGCAGGAATGCAGTAATACAAAGTCGCCACGAACATAAAACGGCACAATCAATAAATAGTAAATGCCGTTAAAAAGCACAAAAAGGGGGATATATTATATTGTAATATTTAACAGAAAAAACTCATAAGTAAAATATCTTAGATATTTTCCAGGGTTTCCAGCGATTCAGGGAAGTCAAGGAGAGCAAAAAGTGGCCAGGAAAGTCGGGAGAGCACCAACAAGTCAGGGAGAATTTCGCTTTTTAGGACATTAAGTATAGAGTAATTTATTAAATCCAAAAACTGATTGTTAAAAATTTTCGCGGCTGCGGCGCTTAATTATTTTTCTCTTTGTTTACTGTTTCCAATAATTTCCTTTTTTAAATTGTATTTATTTTTACATAATATTGTTTTTCGTCCCTAAATACGTTTTACTTACAATTTATAACAAGGGTATTTTTTTAGATATTCATCCAATTGATAATCTATTGATTTTTCTAAAAAATAGTTGGCCAAAAACGCGGGGGCCTCCTCTCCCCCTGAAATCCTTCAAAGCCGTATTGTTTCGTAAGAGGGGAAATACCCTTCCATTTGTGTTTTAAATATAAAATCATAAACATTCCTGGTGCGTTTTAAAAGTATAAAAATACCCAAAAAATTATAAAAATTTTCCCGCTTCGCGGAAAGTGTACAATGATCATTTATAAGGGTGTCAATAGAGCGGCTTGCTCGCAGCGACACTACCCAGGTCCAGCAATGAAAATAGTCAACAGCTCCACTTCTTTTTCAGTCAACTCCGGCGATTAACACCAATGGTGACTGACGATTCAATAATTTATAAGTTCTTTTTAACTTCAATGGTTTGTGCCATTCAATACATCGCTGAATCATGTGCCTTTGCCTTAGCTATTGAATGGTAAAACTATATACATGTTAAAACTATAAATTCAGTGGCATAATATTAAAATAGGGTTGATATTTTGATAATGGATGTTTTAAAGCCCTCCCTAACTGCTGTTTTTATACTTGAGGAGCTAGTCCGCTCTCCTTTTCTTGGCGACCTTTGACATTTTGTGTGGTTCCCTCTCTACTTTTTAAATAGTATTGTGTTATAAAAATTTAATACAAATTTTAATGCATTCTAAAACCATAATTAATTAATCTAAAATTTTTCTCGCTATGCGGGAAAGTCTGATTTTTATATACTAAATTTTTTTTCCAGTATTATCTTTGTTTTTATAATGTCAACCGCTTTGCGCAAAATTTAAAACGATCAAGCAGTTGGGCATTATATTTATGTTGGATAGTTTTGCTAATTAATACAATTTTGGATATATAATTTTATCGCCAGATTAATTTAGGAGATCAAACAAAATTGTATAAAATTATGATGTTATATATAAAAATAAGAGTAAACGTATGTTCACGCCATTGCCAGAAGACGATTTTGTTAACAATTTGTGGTCATATTTTAAACAAAAATTCGCCTAGTAACTCCAGCCGACGCTTGGCGCCATTTAGTATTTCTTACTCTGACACGTATTTCTCTTACCCCAAGACCGCTCCCTAAAGGGAATCCTGGCTACGGCACTGCACCTGCCCACCTATGGACTCACCTCCAGGCTCATTTTCTTCCCCCCCAAAGCTTCCATATAAAATGAAATTCTGGTTACGTCAGTAAGACAAAGGGCGAATCTTTTTTTTGATCCTGCTTGCGGGACTGCAACTCCCAACTCTTGCGATAAAACCTTCCCTCAAAATGAGGCCTGCCTGCAACTCATAATTTTCCCAGTTTTTTTTTGTTATTTTTATTAAAGACGTTAACCATTGCAGTATTTTACTCAAAACTTAGGATTTATTTGTATAACAATTGGTAGTTTTGTGAAATTTATTCAAAAAAGTCAGGGAGAGCTCCGGAAACAGTTAAGGAGCATACTTTATTGGTCAGGAAAGTCAGGGAGAGCATTCTGTCTTGAGCGCTGGAAACCCTGCTAAAAACCATTTATTTTGCTTAAAATACGAACAAAATGATATCGTGTGTTTTAAAATAAATAAGTAATAATTGTTTTTAAGAGCAAGATAATAATTAAAATATTTTTTACAGAATATTATTTGTTAATAAAAAAACTTACGGAATTTTTTAAATTTACATTTATTATTGGATTCATTACATTTCGACTGGTTTCGTCTGTTTTGGCGGGAAAAGTCCCAGACCGGGTCCATTCCTTGTACGTGCCCATTATTCAATATGATCCATTTTTGGTACGTTTTTTTATTATTTAACTAATTTTATTCAAAAACTTTAAAAAAACTTTGGTGAATTAAGGAATGAATACGTTCAACTGTGTCATTTTTGTTATTACGTTTATAAAAAATAATTTTTATTTTCTGTTGGCAGCTACTGAATCAAGTTGATTTTTGACAGTTAGCATTCCTTTAATAAGTTCTTCCAATTGATTTGCATGCATTTCAATGTTGTAACTTTTGGTCTTTTGGGAATCATATTCGTTTGCTGAAGTCTAAAATTAAAAAAACTCAATACGTTCATCAAATTAATATTACAGAAAAAATAAAGATGTTTTAAAAAAATATCGACTGGCAAACTGAATTAATCCTAATGTAAAAAATAGCGATTTTGCAATTGTTAAAAACATATATTCTGCAAAGGTCTTAAAAGATCAATATTATAACTGTGGACTGCCGTTAGTGTCGAAGTCGAGAGAGATGCCGTCGCAATCGTTCTTATGCTCGCAATCTCCGTGACTTAACGTTAGTGGATTTTAATACCGCAATTTAGATTCAGACTTGTGCACTGCCCCCCCCCGGGATTAAAACGGGAGGGGGCAATTCCAAAATGGGGGGGCACGGGGGGCAACTTTTTTGAAACGGGGGGGGGCAAGCAGGAGGGAAAGAAAAAAAGGAGAAAAAAAGAAGGGAAAAGGGAAAAAAGGGACAAAAAAGCGAAAATAAGGTAAAAATAGGTCTAAAATGGCTTAAAATACATTGAAATAGGCTAAAAACTGCAAAAAATTAGCGATGATGGCGTCATCATAGGTCAAAAATGGCGTCATAATTTTAGGGTACTTTCATAGGTCACCGAGGGGGGGGGGTGGGGGGGGGGCCCCCCCCCCCCCCCTACGGCCTCTGAGACCTATCCCCCCCCTAAGGCCCATTTTTGACCCCTCCCCCCATCGACCCCTTGAACCCCAGACCCCCCCCTAAGTCCCATTGTAGACCACCCCCCCTAACTCGAAAATCCCAAACTATGCTTAAAAAATGGTCAAATTTCGTCAAAAAATTGTCAATTTTGGTGAAAAAAATGGTACCCGGGGTGTGACCCCCCCCTGCTTTTTTTCAAAAAAAACACCCCGGGGTGTGACCCCCCCCCCTGGAGGTCAAAAACCTCCACACCCCGGGGTGTGGACCCCCCCCCCCTGAGCCGTCGAAGGTCGGTGACCTATGGGTACTTTTTCATTTTTTGGCGGGGGGGGGGCAATAAAACGGGGGGGGGCGAATTCTCCAATAAAACGAGGGGGGGCATTTCCAGACCGTGCACAGGTCTGTAGATTACAAACCAAAGTTGTTTTAAATCATAAATTTAAGTTTTTTTAGCACTAACATAGAATTTACAAGACAAAAATAATCCAATTAGGTATAAAAGGTGTACAAAAGAACGTTACTTGAACTTTGAATGGGAAAAGGCCTTTTCCTTTCCTCCTTCAAGAGGGTCATTTGAGATTTCCAAGAGATATAGAGTACGGTGTCAAAATCAAAAGAAATTTGGGGAGGGGGCACACCCTCTTGTATTTTTCTAGGTGGGTCTAAAATTTCGACGCTAGGGGGTTGGACCCTAGCCGGAACCCCCAGCCCCAATGTTTATCTTTGTCTATCTGGTTTTCTTGCCATCAGCCCGCTTCAAAAACCACAAAACAACGAGTATATGTTTATTATTTTCACTAGTCGTTTTAGGGATTTCTTTCCAATGAATAACTCTGGTGGAAACATAGCACAAGCAGACCTGTGCACGGTCTGGAAATGCCCCCCCCCGTTTTATTGGAGGATTTGCCCCCCCCCGTTTTATTGCCCCCCCCCGCCAAAAAATGAAAAAGTACCCTAAAATTATGACGCCATTTTTGACCTATGATGACGCCATCATCGCGAATTTTTTTGCAGTTTTTAGCCTATTTCAATGTATTTTAAGCCATTTTAGACCTATTTTTACCTTATTTTCGCTTTTTTTGTCCCTTTTTCCCCTTTTCCCTTCTTTTTTCTTTTTTTCTCCTTTTTTTCTCTTTTTTTCTTTCTCCCCTGCTTGCCCCCTGTTTTATTGCCCCCCGTTTCAAAAAAGTTGCCCCCAGTGCCCCCCCCCGTTTTGGAATTGCCCCCCCCCCCCGTTTTAACCCCGGGGGGGGGGCAGTGCACAGGTCTGCACAAGCTTGCCAATATGCTAATAAAAAAGGTTTAATTCAAACAGAGTGGCTTGTGAAAATCATCAACCTCTTTATGGTGACTTAATTGAGCAACAAACATTAGTGTGACACAAGACTAGTGTATAATGCATTTCATTAAAATTTTATTTTAAAAAAGATTATAACACAAACAGTACCAAAATAGATTTTTGATCAAATTTTACCAGTCTCACATGCGCAATTTGGTGACTTTTTAGCAAAAATCCAACATTTTTTGATGATTTTCCCGCGCAGTGATTTTTAATTTATTAACCAGTATTAATCTTATTGCAGTAAAAATGGCGTTTTTTGCACTCAATTTTGTTTTCGCGCAGCAATTATTTTCGTACAACAAAAAAATAGTGCAAGTTTCAGGCAAAAATTTTTTTCTTTGTGTTATATTCTTCAATCTACCCAAAGTGTATCATAAAATGTGAAGAGTCGTCGTCTATCGATTATGAAGACATTTTTGTAAAAAAACAAGTGGTTTAAAAAAACATTATTTTATACCTGGTTTTTGCACAGTGAATTCAACAAAAACAATCAAAACTAATTACACAAAAATCTTACTTTTAAATTTAACACGGTGGTTTGCGTTTCTGTGGGAGGTAAAACTACAGAAGATTCGTCTGAATTAAGAAACGTGAATTCTTTAACATGTTCCACCATATTTAGCTCTTTGGGTATTGGGTCATTCCCCTCAGTTTTGGTATGGTTGAATTATATCTAGCTGACGCTGAAAATTAGAATGCAGACATGAAGGGACTGTAATCATAGATGAACAAGGGGGGGTAGGGTGGGGTCTACCTACCCCTCTAGCCTCAAAATTTTGGGGCCTCCCCCCTAGAAAAAAATCCAGGGCCCCCTCCTCCCAAATTTATGAATTTTTTACCCCTGACCCCCCTCTAGATTTTAAAATCTGACGCCCCTCTCCTCCCCTCTCGAGAAAATTTCAAGTAACTTTTTTTATACTAAATTTTCTTCCAAAAACTTTATTTTTTACATAAATTTATGTTTTTACACCCTTTTTATACCTAAATATCGCTTTTTATTCAATAAAATGTAGTATTATCTTATAAAAAAACTATTATTAAACATTTAAGGGTTTAAAAGTATTTTGTTTCGGAAATCGGACCCCACCTGACCCCCCTCTAGGTTTTAAAATCTTCCACCCCGGGTCGACCCCCCTAGAAAGCTAGGGGGGGGGGTTCGACGTTCGACCCTCCCTTAGGAGTCCCCCCTAAACTATGTTGCAATATAATTAAAATTCTAAACGACTTTATTTTATTAATTTGTTTTTTTGTTCTTTTTTAAATAAATAAATAAATTTGAGGCTTTTAATAACTTAAATCTTAATAGCTTAATCTTAAATGATATCTTGTCATAGATGAACAAGGGGGGTAGGGTGGGGTCCACCCCACTAGCCTATAAATTTTGCTCCCCCCCTAGAAAAAAATCCAGGGCTCCCCTCCCCCCAAATTTTCGAATTTTTTATCCCTGACCCCCCTCTAGATTTTGAATTCGTAAAACCCCCCCCCTCCCGTCTCTTGAAAATTTTATGTACTTTTTTATACAAAATTTTCTTCCAAAAACGTGAATTTTTTACACAAATTTATGTTTTACACCCTTTTTATACCTGAATATCGCTTTTTATTCAATAAAATGTAGTATTATCTTATAAAAAAACTATTATTAAACCTTTAATGGTTTAAAAGTATTTTGTTTCGGAAATTGGACCCCACCTGACCCCCCTCTAGGTTTCAAAATCTTACACCCCGGGTCGACCCCCCCCTAGAAAGCTAGGGGGGTTCAACCCCCCTAGGACCCCCCTAGACTTTGAAATGTCATACTCGGGATAAACACTCACTCCAAAAAAAATTAATTAAATAGCCTTCGATTCTCATTATTATTATTTTATTACATTATGTTATGTACGTTAATGCTAAAGTTTTCCTTTTTAAAATTCTTAAACGTCTTATTTCAATTTTATATTTACATAATACTTAAAGTAAATAATTATTAAAGTACTTAATTTAAAGTGTAATATTTTAGAAAAATAACATGGATGAAAGTTAAACAATAAGAAACCGGCCACAAGATAATGTCAATCATCAAAGACCCTTAAAACTTAGCTCTACAAACCGGATATGTCAAACATTTTTGAGGAAACAACGACTTCAGCATTACAACTTAACTACTAATATTCCCATAGGTGTTTTTGGTCGGGTCCGCTAGGGGGGGTCCACCCCCGGGTGGAAGGCCAAAATTTTTTAGGGGGGGGGGGGGTCCAGTGGGGTCCGGTCCCCCCGGGCTTTTGAGGGGGGGTCGACCCCGGGTGCGAGATTTCAAATTTAGGGGGGGGGGGCAGGGGGGTCCAATTTTTCAGCAAAATTTTTTTAACTCAATAATTTAAGTGTTTTAGGTCTAATATTGAATTTTATGTATTAAAAAAGCCTATTTAGGCCTAAAAAGTGTATGTAAACTGTTTTTAACTAAAAAACCGTGTTTTTGACAGTAAATAAAAAATATACTTCCAAATTGGTCGGGAGGGAGGGGGAGAGGGGTCAGCTTCGCTAGGGGGGCGGTCAGGCCGGACCACTCTCGAGCTTTGAGGAGAGTGGGGCCCCTGGATTTTTTCTAGAGGGGGTCCAAAATTTTGGCTCTAGGGGGGGGAGCGGTGCACCCCTCTGTCCCCCCCCCCCCCAAAAAAAAACACCTATGAATATTCCCTTTACCTTTTTTTCTTCTATTGTTACTCACTGTGACAAATATGTTAAGCATATTTTTTTTTGTTCACAAAATACGTAAAACTTCAAAATATTACTTTATAAATATATCAGGCGCGTATATAGGATTTTGCGAAGGGGGGGCGGTCTGCCAATGTCTTAGGGGTGTTAAAGCGCCGTAACTTTGTCGCATAGAGGCGCAAAGCCGACGCGAAGCGTTGGCCGGGGGGTCTGGGGTGTCCCTCAAGCCGCCGGAGGCGAAAATTTTTTAAATATACACTTAAAGATTGTTTAAAAATTGTCTCCAGCGATGCTTAGTTATAGTTTTAATTTTGTTTTAATATTCTAATTCTTACACAAAATGTTTATTACATAAATAGCAGCATAAAGCCGACGCGGAGCGTCGACCGGGGGGTTTCGTTTGGGAGTGCCCCCCTCAACCGCCGGAGGCGAAAATTTTGTTGTTGTTGTTGAATAACCGCCGGAGGCGAAAATTTTCGGAAATATGCACTAAAAATTGTGTCCAGTGAATCATATGGCAATAATTTTCCATGAGTTTCGATAACCTAAAGCTTTATCAATTCGTATGCTACTGTGGTAAGAGTACCAAGCGACGCAAGGCGGCGGCCGGGCGGTCTGGGGGGGTGTCCCCCCAGCCCCCTGTCCCCCCGCCAGAGGCAAAAAATTTTAAAATAAGCACTAAAAACTGGGTAAAAATTGTCTCCAGCCAATCATATAATCATAGATTTACTTTTGTTTTTATAACCTAATTCCTAAACAATTTGTTTGTTACAGCTTTAAATTAGTATGATGTTAAAATTTTGTACTATATCCAAATAAGTTTTTTTCTTAATTCTATTAATATTAAAAAAACAACCTGATTTATATAAATTGGCTAAATTATTTAAAAATATGCGGGACTGCAAGGGGTTTGTAACTTATAAGCAAAAAGTGCGATTGAACAAATAAAAAAAAACGTTTCACTTTCCTTTCCATATATATATATATATATATATATATATATATATATATATTTCACTTAACTAATCTAAAAAAACTGGACTCATTGACCATTAAAAAATATTTTTTGGAGGCGTCAAACAGTAAAACAAAATGCTTAAACCGGATTTTAATTTAGCAACAAAAACTTTAATTATGTACCCCACGCCCACATTTTCTCCTTTTTAATTTGAATCGAAAATTTTTAATTAAACTAAACTAAAACTTGTTTTATTTAGGTAACTTGCAAAGAAAATTTTGGATGCCCTTGGGTCAGGTGAAGCTCTAGGTCAAACAAGCCCTTACACCTTTTCTTTTTATATAAAAAACAATCATTTCTGGCATTTAAAAAAAAAACAAAAAATAAACTCCCAATTCTTTTTTGTAAGCAAAATTACTGGTATTTAAAATTAATAATACTAAATTTTCTGTCAGCGGTTTTACCGCGTTTCATAGCACTTCACAATAATAAAGTTAAAACCTCGTTTAACTAGGAAGCTTAATCGAGAAAAACAAACAATCTTTAAAAAACGGCGTAGTAATTGTTTTCTAGTCAAAACAACTTGTTCATTATGTTTTGCGATTCAGTTTGCTCCGTTCTGTAGTACTTATTTATCAGTATTAACAGTAAAAAAAATTAGCAAATAAATAAGTTTTAATTTTCAATTAATAAACAAAATTTAAAGTTTTACACAAAAGTTTTATTTAATAAAAATTTTTTTTATTGATTAAATTATTTATTAAAAAAATTAATAAGCGGTAATTTCGTGTTTTCTTTCTAAACAAAGAAGAACGCAGAAGTTTTTTTAATTCCACCTTTTCACAATACAAAAATTAACCACTTTAGCCCTTAAAAAATTGGATTTAAGTAACAAATTAAGTAATTTGATAAATAATTATGAAAATACAGTTTTTAATCTTTGTTATTAATCCGCTTTAGTGAAAAATTTTGTATGTTTTTTTTAAATAGTCGATTCAATACTACAAATATCGCGGTCAGCTAGATTTTATTTGCCAATAAGTATTTATAACAAGTCACTGAGGTGACAACCACTTTGTAATTAGTTATGTTTCTGCAAATATATATCTAAAAATGTTAAGATTAGTATTGTTACGCTACCATGTATGCCTTGTGGTTGCTACATTTTCTACACTGGTACACAGAGAGGAAAGACAGCTCACAGTAAACTGCATAGGTGGGCAGGGGGATTATACGTATTTTTTATACCCCCCAAGAATCTTGATTATAGCCGACACCCTCTCCCTAATATATACCCCGGACACCCCTTCTAAAATTTGGGGTGTACCAGTACCAGACCTGTGCACGGTCTGAAAATGCCCCCCCCGTTTTATTGGAGGATTTGCCCCCCCCGTTTTATTGCCCCGCCTCGCCAAGAAATGAAATACCCTAAAATTATGACGTCATTTTTAACCTATGATGACGCCATCATCGCGAATTTTGCAGTTTTTTACCTATTTCAATGTATTTTAAGCCATTTTAGACCTATTTTTACTTTATTTTCGCTTTTTTAACCCTTTTTTCCCTTCTTTTTTTCCTCTTTTCTTCCTGCTTGCCTCTCCCTCTTTTCAAAAAAAAAATTCGCCCCCTGTTTTGGCCGTGCCCCCCGATAAACCCTACAGGGGAGGCGGCTTGCACAGGTCTGCCAGTACTAAAAACGCTAAAAATGAGGTATTTGAGGTATACCCCAAAAAAATTTTTGGGACACCCCCCAAAAAAAATTTTGGGGGTCGGGTATACCCCCAAAACCCGGGAGGCTGCCCACCTATGGTAAACTGTGTTATGTTATGGGAGTTGTAGAGCGTTTTGCCGCTAACATTGTTTCCGTCCGAGTTTTATAGAGCGAAATGTGTTACCACTTTATTTTACAAATCTCATGACAAAAGCAAGTGTTAACGTTGCCCGCCAGGCACCACGCAGAGAAACTCCACACCACCCGGCTATTTAGCTCTTAATATAACTATAAAACTTTTAAGTTAAACTAGATGTGGTTTCTATTTAGTTATAAAAACTAGATCTAAGGCACCTTATGAATACGATTTATAAAGTAGACTGATGATGTTAGCGGCAAAACGCTCACAAGCAAGCTCCATAACATAACACAGTTTACCATAGGTGGGCAGCCTCCCGGGTTTTGGGGTATAACCCGAACTCGAGTTTTGGTGTCCCAAAATTTTTTGGGGTATACTCCTTAGACCTCAGTTTAGATGTTTTATACCGGCAGACCTGCGGAATAAGCCGGCTCCCTGTAGTTTATCGGGGGGGGGCACGGCCAAAACGGGGGGGGGGCAAATTTTTTGAAACGGGGGGAGGCAAGCAGGGGAGAAAGAAAAAAAAGAGGAAAAAAAGAAGGGCAAAAAGGGTTAAAAAAGTGAATAAAGTAAGTAGTGCTCAAAATGGCTTAAATACATTTGATAAGGTAAAAAAAAGGCCTGTAATTTTGCTATGATGGTGTCATCATAGGTTAAAAATGACGCTCATAATTTTAGGGGTTTGATCATTTCTTGCGAGGCGGGGCAATAAAGGGGGGAATCCTCCAATAAACGGGCATCTTTAGACCGTGATAGGTCGGGTACTGGTACAACCCTAAAATTTTAGAAGGGGTGTCCGGGGTATATATTAGGGAGAGGGTGTCGGTGATACCAGAATGGGGCAGAAAAAAATACGTATAATCCCCCTGCCCACCTATGCAGTTCACTGTCGACTGTCTTTCCCTTCTGTACCAGTGTAGAAAATGTAGCAACCACAAGGCATACATGGTAGCGTAACAATACCAACCTTCACATTTTTAGATATATTTGCAGAAACATAACTAATTACAAAGTGGTTGTCACCTCCAGTGACCTGCTTATAAATAATTATTTGCAAATAAAATCTAGCTGACCGCGATATTTGTAGTATTTATTTTATCATCCAAACAGATAAAATTAATTTCACTAAAGCGGATTAATAAACAAAGATTAAAAACTGTATTTTCATAATTATTTATCAAAAAACTACTTAACTCGCTACGGTAATCCAATTTTTTAAGGGCTAAAAGTGGTTAATTTTTGTATTGTGAAAAGGTGGAATTAAAAAAACTTCTGACGTTCTTATTTGTTTTTAAAGAAAACACGTCATTACCGCTAATTAATTTTTTAAATAAATAAATTAATCAATAAAAAAAATTTTTATTAAATAAAACTTTTGTGTAAAACTTTAAATTTTGTTTAATTAATCGAAAATTAAAACTTATCTTATTTGCTAATTTTTTTTACTGTTAAAAATACTTGAATAAATAAGTACTACAGAAACGGAGCAAACTGAATTACCAACATATGAAAAAACAAAGTCGTTTTGACGAGAAAACAAATTACTATCCGCCGTTTCTTTAAAAAGATCGTTTGATTTTCTCGATCAAGCTTCCCCTAGTTAAACGAGGTTTTAACTTTTATTATTGTGAAGTGCTATGAAACGCGGTAAAACCGCTGACAACAGAAAATTTAGTATCTATTCATTTTAATAAGCCAGCAATTTTGCTTACAAAAAAGAATTAGGGAGTTTATTTTTTGTTTTTAGCAACATGGTTTACATAT
>JASAMX010022092.1:0-30337 GCA_030248175.1 Microlaimidae sp. YZB2_3
TTTAATTACAGTAAATATCGTGCTGGGGTCCGAATATACCTACCCTACATGATGAGCGGTTCACTATGATTCGTCAATAGAATTATTACGTCATGATTTAGATTGTCCGCGGAGTTCCGGTCATAAGCAGCAACCAGTTTGACGAGCCAAAATGGAATTTTTCCGTTGATGGCAAACTAGAACAAGAACTGGAATCAGAGCTGAAAAGAGTTTCTGTTGTAACAGCTAATATGGAAAAAAGATTTAAGGCTGAAAAAATATTGCCACTGCCAGAACATAAAATAGTAATGAATTTGCTTATATTTGATATGAAGATATTATTTCTAATAGTTATACACTTTTATAGTATTTTTAAGTTTATATCAGCTTAAAAATGTATACTATGCAAGTTTCAATTGCTGGAATTCATGAAATATAGTACTGGGTTCGCTGGTTTTAGGGAAAAATAGTGGATTGGGTTGTGTATTAAATCCAATTCTTTTTTTAATCGCCCATATATAAAGTTTTGTTTCAAGCTTTGTATTTCCATGCAAATCAAAGTAATATTAATTTAAATTATATTTCTATTAAAACTACTTACAGAATAATAGATAGTACAATTTTTATATTATATATCCAGGAACATTGTTTGTCAGTAAAAACAATCATAGTTACTAAAAATTTTTTTAAAGGAACATATCTCGCCACAAAAAGAGTTGATTTTATTTTTTTACAATAGCTTGTATAGCTAAAATCTCGTTGATAACATAGAATAATTGTAAAAACTGTTAATTTTGATTGCGAGAAAATTATAAAATAAATAAAAGTTTTGTTTTAAGAAAAAAAATGCGGAGTTTAGGTTGGTTTTAAAATTATTAGTTTTTTTTAGACCAATAGCTACAGTGGATATGAACGGTGTTTTTCCATGGGACTTAGCGGAACCTCAATTCTGATAATTGTTGCAATATCAATAACAATTTTTCTTTACTGCCGGAAAAGGTCGCGGAGACCCCAAACCTAAGCTTTTTCAGTTCCAGCGCCAGTTCCTTTAATTTGTTCTTCAATTCTGTCTGCTCGTACATAAAAAACGATGCTTAAAATTAAATTAAAACAAAAATTTTAATAATTTTATTAATTTGCACGGACTTATATAACTCCTTTAAAAAGAGTCTTGTTTTTTTTTGCATTTTGATGGTGTATTGTAAAAATTACATAACAAGATTTTAAAGCACACATACACCCATTGCCTGAATTTAAATCTTATTTTTAATAGAACCATCAGCGAACCTTAGGAATTAATTAACAAAAAAAATTAACAGTACCAAGTTTGAAGGGAGCCCAAACCCTTACAAAAATATTTTATATTTTAATTTGTCATATTTAGCAAATTTCTTTAACCAAAAACTCAAATCTAATTACTTAAATAATATTTCTGGATACGTAAAAAATTTATTACAATTACAAGGAAAACAATTTTTTTTTATATTCTAATTTATGCAGAAAACTGCAATTCGCGTGCTAAAATAGACACTCTGAAAAACGTTTTTATTAAATCCTATTGTATGTGTGTTTTTCTTATAATTAACAAAATTAACAGATCACGTAATGCACGTAACGTACTTAGTCACACAACGTTGCGTGTCGACTTCTGCCGCAATACTGCGAATAGTAATGATTTTCTGAAATAGTGTTATATTAATTTAGTAAACAAAAAAAAACACGAAAACTTCATTTTCCTAAAGTTGTAATTATTATATTCATTATCGACTGCATTATTTACTGCAGATTAGATTTTTAACCACAACCACGACTTAATTGAGATTAATGTACATTTTCTATAACTTTAATTTCGATTTGTTTGGTGGCATGTGTTGCGCGTACAGCTGCGCTCATTTTAATTAAAAAACCTAGTAAAGTATTATATATCAGAAATTGCTAAAAATTATTTCAATCTTTTTCGTTATAGCTTTTTTGAAATTTAAATACATGTATTTGACATGTAATCGGTAAATTAAACGTATTACTGTTTATAAATTAAGTCTTAATTTATAAACTATTTACTTTTAACAGCAAAATAATACAGTAACAAAACAACATAACAAAAATATATCTTGATATATATAATGACTTTTAAAACCAATACAATAAAATTTAGAAATCTTAATTAAAGTTATTTTAAAAAATTATTATTTATGCCAAACCGAAATCATTATGTCGACAAATACATTACTGACGGCCTAAATGTATAGTGAAAAATATGAATTTAAAATAAATGAAAAATGCTGTTAGTACAATTATGAAGGTGTCCATTTATAACTTATTTTTTTTCTTCTATGTTTCGTGTGAAACAATCTACAACGCCCGTCAGTCAAGAACTACTATAAACCTTGCATATATAAAAAGCAGGTTTGCCTTGCTTTTTTACGTACACAGTGATTTTTACGCGTTTGAATAACTAAAATATAGAGTTTTTTTTATAAAAAATCAATATAAATAGTTTTAGGATGATTTTAGGCCCTTTATTTATACTTTTGATGTGTTTTTGTTAAGAAAAAATGTAAAATTAAAAAAATCCTCGACGGGCGCTGGAAATAAGGACCACTCTATTTCATGGACAAGCCCCAGCGCCCGTCGAGAGAAATTAAATTTAAAAATTTCATATAAAATGTACCTATTGAATATAAACAAAACAAAATAACATCAACTTGTAAAAATGGTCACAAAGATTGATTCTAAGCATGAATCAGAGCTTTACGACTTAAATCAATAAGAATTTACTGACGGGCGCCAGCTTAATGGGTAAAATTATTGTTTACATGAGTTTTATTAAATATGTCAAAATAAAAAAAATAATAAAAACTTTAATATCAAAAACTTAAGTCGCGAAAATGTTATATTAGTTAAATTTTTTCATTAATACCAGTTAGGAAACGAAAAATTTTAAAAGTTTAAAATATGTGCACAATGTATAATCTAGTTACTCGGCGGGCGCTATCGACGGGCGCTATCTCTCTCGACGGGCGCTAACATCACCGTGGTGATTTTAAACTCCCCCTTTAATATCTCGAGAACGGCTGACAAACGCCAATTATCATGGTGATATTCAGATGCGGCGCCATCAATAACATACATTTTTGTGCAAAATTTTAGTGAGCGTTGTGGAGGTGTTATACTGCACTTTTACCGTTTAATTTTAGGTTTTGCTTTTAGGCTTAGGAAAAACAAAAAAAGGCGTTTAACTGACTAAAAAAAGGCGTTTCCGCTTAGTTTAACCATGTTTAAAAAATGATTTTTCAGCGCGCTGAAACTGCCCCGCCCCACCGAGTGTCTTTAAAAGACGCCCAAGCGTCTTTAAAATTGCACCAGTGTTTCCAGGTTGGGGTTTTTCTCTCTAACTTTAGGGGTTTTTTTTCAAGCGATTGAGTTTTTAAAAAAAAAACCCCATAGGATTTTTTTGGGTTTTTTTTTTCTGGAGTTGGGGTTTTTTAGGGTTTTTTTAGTTTGAACGAAATTTTCCTTAAATCCACAAAATTTTTCTTTAAATTGCTAGTTGTGAATAAAGATATTATTTCTGCTGGTGAATTTGGACTGTTGGAAAACAATTGAGACAAACCTAGCCAACGGTGTCCGGAAATTTCGTCTTTTACATCTCGTCTTTCAGCATCTCGTCTTCTACATCTCGTCTTTGGAAAACTCGTCTTTCGGATGCGAGTTTGTAAACGTACTTTCAAAAATGCGAGTTTACACCCCAATGATAAAATTTTCTATGATTTCTGGGTTTTGCTTAGGCTTAGGAAAAAAATGAGGTTTTTACTCTTCAGTTCAAAAAGCATCATTAAATACAAAGTTACCATGAAAAAGTTTTACTTGATTTTTAGGTTTTGCTTAGGATTAGGTTCTCCGTTTTTTTAATAAATCATTAAAGAAAAGTTTATCATAATAAAAATTCTGCTTGATATTTGGCTTTTGCTTAGGCTTGGGTAAAAAAAGCTTTTCAATATATTGTTTTAATCAAAAAATAGGCGAAACTTGTCTTTTGAAAAGTGCGTTTACAAAATCGCATCCAAAAGACGAGTTTTCCGAAGACGAGTTGTAGAAAACGAGATGTTGAAAGAAGAGATGTAGAGGACGAAATTTCCGGGAACCCTAGCCAACTGCGCAGTTAAGATATTTTTTATAAGAAACATTTATTGTTTTTAATTTTGAAAATACTTATAATATTTCTTGATATAATTCAATATAATTAACGTTAAATACAAATATATAACAACTTATTACTTATTTAAACTATATTTGACGGCGCAAATCCCATCATACGCGTCACAAGAATCGGTTTAAAAACTCACTTGATAAAAAGTGGTGAAAAACATGTTTCTAGGTCAACTGTAAATATGTGTTCTCATTTTCGGGCATTAAAAACGAATTAAACTATTAATAAAGGAAATAAATGATGTTTTGTAGCCTAAAACCACCTTTTTCTGAAGGTACGTATTATGCTGTTTGTTAAAAAAAAATTAATCCAAAAAATTTATTAACAAAAATTAATATTTTTTGCCTTTCAAAAATATACTTATAAATATACATATTACATATATATATATACATACATATATTACATACAAATATACAATATAAATATTCAAAAATATACGGATCTAAATATACTTTTACTATTATTCCGGTCCTTACCGATTATGGTGTAAGGTAACCATTTAAAAACATAGGTGAGAACGGTCCAAGAAGCTAGGAGGGTGGTTACCTGGGATAAATCCAATTTTGAATTCTAATAGGGGGTCGGTCCCCCTTAGCTTTTTAGGGAGGGTTAACCCGGGGTGCGAAATTTTGAGTTTAAAGTTGTTCTTTTCGAAAAGAATATCTGCTTTAATATCAGACTATAATATCTTGTTTTAAGTTAACTAAATATTTCATGTAATTTATGTGTTTTTCTATCTATTGTTAATAGATTTGTATAGGGTTTTTTTGTAAAAGTTAATTAAACAAAATGGTTGTTTTTAGAGTAGTTTAAAATACAATTTCAAGATTTGTTTTTGAATGGGGTTTTTTTAGGGTTTTTTTGGAAAAAATATCTTGAAAAGTTGATTTTTTGCAAGGTTTTAGGCCATTTTTTTAAGTTTTTGGTATGGGGTTTTTTAGGTTTTTTTTTAAATTTTAGGGTTGTTTTAGGGTTTTTTTTTGGCTGTTTTGGGTTTTGTTTTAAAAATCTGGAAACCCTGAATTGCACCGCGACACGATCGTATTCTTTTCTAACAGTTCTGCCGACGGTTTTAAAAAATGCCAACGGTTTCATAGTAAAAGCGCAATAAAAACATTAATATCCTAAATAAACCGTCGGCACCAAGAAAAAAATAGGATAGGAAATATCAGTTTACACATAATAAAACATATTTTTTAACATTTACTTGAAAATTAACATAGCCGATTTTATGTTTTAAAGTAAAGCAATAACTTTTAAAATGATTACGAAGAAATTTTAATATTTTACTTAACACAATGGATAAAGGTTTAGTACCACATTTACTGGCACCGGCTATATGACGAAATTTTATAGGATTTTTATGTAATTTAGGTATATTAAAAAGTAACGGTAGGCATAACTGTTCTTCGCTGATAATGTAACCAAATTATGTACTAAAATGCTGATGTTTCCTTTTTATATCGTCGATATTTACATTGGAAATATTTTTGTATACATTATTGCCTTGAATATTTAATCGTCTAGAATTAGTTATAATATCAATACCAAGTTCGTTGCAAATAACAGTAACATAGAATTTTTTACAAATGAGACCAAAATTAATGCTAGCCTTGTCGATAGTAGTGATAATAAATTTATCATTAAGTTTTTCAAGATAATTCTTGATAAGTTTTTCGTTAAAGTTACCATCAGGATAAGAAATAGTGAAATCATTTGTTTTACAGAATTTTATACGGTTTGAAATAATTGAGCCCGTTTTCGAAAATCATTAAAATGAATAACATTAATTTTGAATTTTCGTGAAAAATGATTAATTAGATTTTCAAAACAATCGTTAGTAGCTGAAATAACTTTATCCCAATCTAAAGGTTTAGGTAATCTGTATTTAGATCCGAAACTGAATAGTTTTTTTAGAACAGGTATGTATCAGTCACAATATGATTAAGAAGAGGATCACGAAATTCAAATTAAGTTTTGCTTAATTTTTAGATTTGGCGCGCTTACAAAAAACATGGTTTTCAGACTTTAGAACGCACTATTCAATAAATTTTCACTGGAAGATTATTTCCGCTGCAACCGCAACATATCCGGCAGAGAAACTATTTCTTACTTTATATTTAAAAAAGTAAAATCCTTACAGGTGTAATATGATTTAATCTTACATTGAAAGTTCGACTGGCAGTCACACAATCACAAAGAAGCCGTTGAAAATGCGGTACTGAGTCAATATTTTTGTTTTCAATTTTGATAATTTTTTTTTAACCATTTTTGCCCCCAATAGCCCACAAAATTTTTTTTATCAAAATATCTCCAGTGGTTCAGGAAATATGACCCTCCAAAAATGGAGTTTTTTGACAATCTTATACTTGAAAAATTGCTCAATAGGTATTAAAATTTATATTAAAAATATACACCCATAGAAAGCGGCTATTATCTACTTTAGTCTGATACCTTGATTGTTAAGATTGATGCAGTATTTGTCGAAATATCGCGTTTCCTGTACAAAAAACCCGCAATTTTTTGCTAAAAAAACCAAACGACCGCAGTGATTTGATTAAGTTTTTCCAACCTTTTTGGTCGTTACTCTGTATTTTTAGCAAACAAATTGAATTTTTTTGTATGGGAAACGCAATATCTCGACATATAGTGCACCAATCTTAACGATCAAGGTATCAAATTAAAGTATAAAGTAACCGCTTTTTTTAAGTGCATATTATGTAATTTAAATTTTAATACCCATTGAGCAATCTTTCAAGTACAGAATTGTCGAAAAATGTCATTTTTCGAGGGTCATATCTCCTGATTCACTGGAGATATTTTGATGAAAAAATTTTTGTGGGTTATTGGGGGCAGGGCTAAGATTTTTACAAAAAATGGCCGAAATTGAATACAAAAAGTTTGACTCGGTACCGCACCTTTAACTGTGAACACGTAAGTCAGTCTAGTTCAGCTAAAATTAGTGCGTTGGGTGCTAGAGTTGCCAAACTGAAAACTGAGTGAAAGGCGTGGTTTGAAGATGAGGACAGCCATGTAGAACGCGTTCTAAAATTGTAAGAGACGTCCCAGTGTATGCAAATCTAGAATTTCAGAACCACTTTTATAATATAAGTGTTCGAATAATAATAAGAAGAAGAATGTTCTAAATTTTACCCACATTTCCTAATAATGGTTGGCGCGGCGGAGCCGCGGGGTACTATCCCCCTGTGGTACTTCCACGCCCACCCATGAATTTATTTTTAAAACAACTCATTTTCCAAAGCTTAAATAACGAGCCTTCAAAAAATCCTATTTTAAAATTTGGTTGCGTTCCTGACCATCCTATTTACCGCAGATCTTTAAATTTAGTTTTTTTACAAAAAAAACATTTCTTATTTGCTTTGTAAAAAAATTCTATTTTTATCTCAGCTAATATTAGAAAACCTCTCAGAATTAAAACTGATTCCGTTTTTAATGTGTCTAAAAAACATATGGTTTTGTTTTTGTTCAAATGCAAAATATACTCTTGCGCTACGCAGGAATCAATCAATTAATCAATCAAATTATTTCTATTAAATCAATCATGGGTAACGCGGAAGCGCCACGGGGCGATTTAGCCCCGTGGCGCCGCGCCAACCATAATTAGAGAACGTGGGTAAATTTTAAAATTCACAACCTTCTTCTTCTTCTTCTTATTCTTCTTCTTCTTATTATTATTATTATTCCAACGCTCCATCCTTAAAAGCGATATTACTCATTCGTTACTGATTCATCAAAAATAAACATGGGCTCATAAGAAAAAAGAAGGAATTACGCAACTTTCTTAGGAAGCACTTTTTTGATTTAGGTCCTTGTTATCGATTTATTGATCAAAAAGAAAATTTGAAAAATAGACAAATAAAAACTCCAACCGCACAATAACAGCCTTTCGGCAACAATAAGAATTGTACAGAGCAGACAACCAACATCCCCTCATGAAAACCGCACAAAAAAAGCAGACCGGTTTTAGTTGGTGGCAGAAACGGAACAAGTTCCCAGCGTCATCTGCTTCAACCGTGCGGAAATCGGCGAAAACAACAGAGTACTTTTTTAATTCTTGCATTACTGATGACAAAATTAATTCAAAGTTTTATTTATTAAAAAAGGTAATAAGCGTCGGTGGCGCGGGAGCGCCACGCGCCGGTAGATAATCATTGGTGGTGCGGGGGTGCCACACTGCAATTTAACCCACCGCACCGCGCCAACTATACTTAGAGAACGTGAGTAAATTTTGTAATTCATGTTCATCATCTTTTTTTTATTATTATTTTTACTTTAGAATTATAATTGCAATCATTGGCGCACGGCATCGCGCCAACTATATTTAGAGAACGTAGGTAAACTTTGTCTGGAGCGCCACTGCACCGCACTAACTATAATTAAACAACGTGGGTAAATTTCGTAATTTAAATTCATCATCTTCTTATTATTATTTTTTATTTAAAAAAGTATATCTCGGCAACGGAATGATTATAAACATATGTCATTGCGCAGCTAAAACTATAGTTTATTAGGCTATTTTTTAATTTAATTCAAAAAAAGTGGTAGACTAGCCTTGAAAAATGCTCTAAGAATAGAGCAGGAAAAAGGGGCGATTTTCCCCGGGCGTATGTTTAGACAGAAAAGATGTGGACTAGTCTAGATGGACATTGTGTGGACCATAGAAAATTTGCATTTGGTTTGGGCAGCTGCTCACTAAATAAAAATTTCTACCATATGATAATGATTTGTTTATACATTGATCTAATCACACAGCACTGTTGCATTTTTTTTTAGTTTGATAAAATGTCAATTGAAAAAATTATACTCACAGCAATCTTTGACAAGCGCGAAATCGCCACTTTTTCAAATTTATAGTTGTTTCTTACACATACAAAATATAAACTTCAAATTGAAAAAGTGGCGATTTCTCGCTTGTCAAAGATTGCTGTGAGTATAATTTTTTCAATTGACATTTTATCAAACTAAAAAAAATGCAACAGTGCTGTGTGATTAGATCAATGTATAAACAAATCATTATCATATGGTAGAAATTTTTATTTAGTGAGCAGCTGCCCAAACCAAATGCAAATTTTCTATAGTCCACATAATGTCCATCTAGACTAGTCCACATCTTTTCTGTCTAAACATACGCCCGGGGGAAAATCGCCCCTTTTTCCTGCTCTATTTTTAGAGCATTTTTCAAGGCTAGTTAGAAAAAAATCAATCAGTAAAAATTTGACAGATGAAAAAACTTTTAAATTATGGGCTTCAGAACATCTGCCATTTGCGCAATATATCTGACAATTTTGAAACGTTTTAATCACGTTTTTTGGATATTTTTCTTTTTCACATCAAAACAAAATGCAAATTTATAAATAAGTTTTATAAGTGTGATTTTTTTACAAAAAAATTAGCTGCTCTTACCAAAAGGCCCTTAAAGTAGCAAAATTCAATTACCAACGATTTAAAAATTGACAGACGCGATGTTGTTCTTAAAATGCTCTTTATTTTTTTTGCTATTAAAAAAATCAGAAACAACAATATATATGACCACCCTAAAACATATTTTGGGGAAAACCTAAAAAATAAGTTTGAAGAACATTCAAAAAAAATACATCAAATTGGTATGATTTGCATACGGTATTTTTACTTTTAATAAATTTACTACAGAACATAAGCCATTGAAATTAGTATGCGTAAATTAGTTTTTAAATACAAAATATATGTATCAAAATTACGGTGCGATTTAAATGTACGATTCTGTAATGATTCGGCTAAAATTTTGATAAAGGTTCATACTTCATAATAAAACATGTTTTAAAATAGTATAACCTTTTCCAGGTGAGTTATTTATATTCATTTTGCTACACATAAAAATTACACTTTTGTGGCATGGCAGTATAAAAACAAAAAAATTCTTTGAAATTTTAAATTGATTGCTAAAAAATTTTAAAAAAATTTTTTCTTGATGTTTAATTAATACTTTTTAGATATTTTTTACAAGCTTAAAATCGAGATCAAATGTTGTATTTATATTTTATGCCCTTATACAACCAAACATCAAATTTACTTGAATTGAAATATATTAGATACTAGACATTGGTTTTGTAGCACTAATTACTGAATCGAACTTTAGAGCCTGGTTCATGCTTCGTCTATAGAATCTGAAAGGAAAAGTCAAACAAAAATTTTTGACGGTATAATGCCTTTTGACGTTGAACATTGGTTTTTATGGATTTTAGTCTTAAAAACGTTTTCATACTTTTTTCAAACTTGCTTTTAACAATATTGGGAGAACTTTAAACTTTTAACTAAAAGCTTTCATACTTCGTGCCAATGAAAAACGTCCAAATAATTTCTAAAACTTCCAAACCTTTGAACTTTCATCCGTTAGATTTTATCATTTGAAAATTTTCAATTAAACGAAGTATCAAGAATCAGGCTTCATTGTAAAATAAAAAAAAATATATATATTTATATATAATTGTAAAATGTATATATGTAGTTCAGCTGTGCAAAGTCCTGGGGACCGTAAGTTCGTATCTGGATATGGTGGAGTTGGCCGGACCCGTTTGGCGCCAAGTAAACTGATTCTTGGTAATTTATATTTTCAGGAGCACAGGGACGTCAGGCGCGTAAGGCACATCAGGAACGAGCTTAAGCCCACGCGTTCCTAAACCTAAGCAAAGCCTAAAAACCACCTAAATTTTATAGAATAGCTGCGTGGAGAAAGTTTAGATTGTTTATAGGCTTTGCTTAGGCTTAAAAATGCGTAGGCTTGGGCTCGTTCCTGACGCGCCTGAATATTTCTGCGCGCCTGGTGCGCCTGAAAATATAAATTACCTGATTCTTTTGATCGAAGCGGCGAGAAACCCTCTCACTTTTTTTTTGTATGGCTTTTTCTCGCCTTTTCTTCTCCTGGGTGACAAAGTAACGGGAACAAACTGCGCAGGCCACCAAAGCTCCGATCAGATGCAAAGTCACGAAAACCAAAAGCACAGCGTTGCCCCAAGTCCAGGCGAAATGACTAAACAAAAATACACCTCTCGTCAGAATTTTAAGGACCCTCAAATAGCAGATACTATTCGTAATTTGCAGTTATACGCTTTGCGTTGTGGGAATCAAAGTAAAAGGAGCAAAAAATTTTAACCTTTTGAAATTGCTTATAATCCTTTAGCGTGTTATTTGACTACTGAAGTGCAGATGGGATTATTTCTCGCTAGATTGGAGTGGGTCATAAAGACCAATAGCACAGCGTTGCCCCACTTGAAAACTGAAATCACTAAACTAAAATGCATCTCTAATAAAAACAGGTTTGACTGCAAGACTTAATTTGTTTGTGCTTAGTTCAATGAAACTAACCCCTTGAAATGGTACGGGGTCTTTGCAGTCTTAAGCAGGGAACTTGGAGCCATCAAAATTTTTCGGGAACTTGCAGCCACGAGCAATGGGAACTTAGAGCCTTTAAGAAAAAAAATGGTTTAGGGTTAGATTTAGGCTTCGTTTAGGCTTAGGTAAACGTTTTAGCGATTTTTATTTTCGGCTCCAAGTTCCCATCTTTAGGCTCCAAGTTCTCCAATTACGGCTTCAAGTTCCCTATTTTCGGCTCCAAATTTCAGCTCCAAGTTCCCAAAGCTTTATCGAGCCTAAATCCTTGAAATAGCTGTATAATCTTTGAAGGTGCGGTGCACAGTCAAACTTTTTGTCTTCGATTATAACAATTTTTGTAAAAACCTTAGCCCTGGTTTCAATAGACCACAAAAAATTCCATCAAAATATCTCCTATGGTTTAGTAGATATGACTCCCCCCAGAAAAAATGGTGTTTTTTTCGATAATTCTGTACTTGAAAGATTGCTTAATGAGTATGTTAATTTAAGTTACAAAACATGCACACTTAAAAAAGCGGCTATTCTCTACTTTAGTTTGTTACCTTGATTCTTAAGATTGGTGTGGTATTTGTGGAGATATTGCGTTTTCCGTATAAAAAACCTTCGATTTTTTTGCTGAAAAAACAAAGCGACAGAAATTATTTGTCGGGCAAACTTTACGGATTCGAATTCATGTGCGACTTTTCTTGCAAAAATCCGCCATTTTCTGCTAGTTTTCCGGCGCTGCAATTTTTAACACAGTGTTCGTTTTCTTGCAGTGAGGACTGCGACTTCTTTCGCATTCTATACTGCTTTATTTGCACTGCGATTATTTTCGAACTGCGAGTCTAGCTGCACAACAAAAAAAATAATAAAAACAAAGCGGGGCAAAAATTTTGTGTTTAAATGGGTAAAGGTCGTTTTTTTACCTTAAAATGTTAAAACTTTTTAGTTTTAATGAAATAAAGTAACTCTCCAATGTTTTAAAATTAAACAAGTTTCAAAGTGTTTTACTCCATTGAGAATGATTGCCAGCGTCTGTATTTTTTTTTTGTTCAGTTAGACTCGCAGTGCTAAAATAATCGCAGAGTGAATAAAACAGCATAGCGTGCAAAGGAAGTCGCAGTCCCCACTGCGAGAAAACTAACAGTGTTAAAAATAGAAGAGCGGAAAAACTAGCAGAAAATGGCGGATTTTTGCGAGAAAAATCACATACGAATTTAAAAGTGCGACTTTTTCCGCTAAATTTTGATCAAAAGTTTAGTTTAGGTACAGTCCGATATTCTCTTGTGTTATATATTTTTGCTACTAATAAGCCACGCTACTGAGCGAGAAACGGGCATGGTGGGGGTTACTGGTGGGTTGAGTTTGCATTTCATAAAGTTCCAGCTCTGGCTAATACTTTTTTTTTTTGATTTTTCATCAAATTAACATAAAAATATTTAAAAAAAAATCCTTGTTTTGGTTATTTTTATTTCAAAACTATAAATTTTACACCGCTCACTTTAAGGCCCGTTCACACTTATGCACAATGCACGATGCACAATGCACGATGCACAATGCACAATGCATTAAAAAAACTCAGAAAATAGGTGTTCACACTTACGTACAATGCACGATGCACAATGCACAATGCATTATCAGACTTGGAAAGGCGTTCCAAGTTTTGTGCGAGTAGCAGCGCGCTTCGAAAGTTTGTAGGTACTTTTTTCGCAACGTACGTACTTTGAGAACTCTTCTGCTTAAAAAACGAATCAAATAATAAATATTCTTGAACAAACGACTTCACATTTCATTATACATAAAATTTAAAACATATTTTTGTGTTTACACAAATATAAAACATAATTCTATGCAAAAAAAAAACAAAAAGAGTGATTTTAGAACTATATTTTGGCTTTTTTAGTTTTGTTGACTAATATTCAGGATTGTTTATCCCAAAATCGGTCAATTTGAGTTTTTTGTCAACTTGGATTTGCAGCAACGCTATTCTTCGTTAGGTTTCGTTTTTTAATAAGAAAAACAAGCATTTTAAACCGTATTTAACAACAGTTTTGGCTGAAAATTCGTTTTAATGCATTATGCATTGTGCGTAAGTGTGAACGGGGCTTTAAATTTTCCATTTTTCACTTGACTCTTCACACCTTTTGATCAAAAACTTAACTTATAATTCGAATCAACACACAATCAAATATGATTTGAATAGCCTTAAAATTGTTTTTTTTATATTAATAATATAAAAATATAATCAAATTTGTTAGCTATTTTCAAAGTTACAACGATAAAAACGGAAGATATTCGAACTTTTTGTTTTTAAGTAGTTTAATTTCTTTTTTGTCTTTATAACTTTGAGGAATTATCTGTTTAATAAAGTTGTTGCGAATACTTTATTAGACCTTTTTTAATAAGAAAACAGTGAAAATGATACATAGTGTATTGTTTCCTGCCTGCGCGATAGTTTTTGGGTGTTAAATGTTTCGCCGAAATAGGGATTAAGTTTGCCCACATTTTTTTGACACTTCCTGTTTTTATCGCAAAAATAGAGGGTTTTTGTACAGGAAACGCAATATCTCGACAAATACTGCACCAATCTTAAAAGTCAAGATATTAGATTAAAGTAGAAAGTTGCCACTTTCTTTGAATGCATATTTTGTAATTTAAGTTTTTTTACCCATAGTGAAATCTTTCACTGAACCCATTGAGAAAAACACCATTTTTGGGGGTCATATTTTCTGAACCGCTGGAGATATTTTCATGAAAAAAATTTGAAGCCTATTTGAGACAGAGTAAGGTTCTAAGAAAAATCATCAAAATCGAAGACAAAAAGTTTGTTTGACTGTGACTCACACCTCTAAGTCTGTTTTTGTTTGACTACTGCAGGCGTAAATGGGATCATTTTTTGCAAGATTGGAGTGGGTCACAAAAACCAATAGCAAAGCGTGGCCCCATATCCAGGCAAATGACTAAACAAAGATACATTTCCTAAAAAACCGAATTTGACTGTAAGACACAATTTATGTTGGATGGGGATTATGTAGTTTAAAAGTTTATTTATTTTGCATAAAACAAGATACGCAGGGCTGATGTTACTCAGCACTGATGGCGCAACCAAATACTACATATAACAATATTAACAAACAATATTATCACAATGCAGGATGTCTTAGTCGGGACTCGTTCCAGGGACCTTCAGTATGCAAGAAGGGAGATCTGCCACTACACCACAACTTCAACTAACCTTTTGAAATCGCTTTATAATGCTTCCTGCGTGTTTTAATAATGCAGGAGCTGAACATTATAGGAGCATGATACAAATGAAAAACAGTTAATAAGACAAAAAACGTAATTCCACTAAGAAAGTCTTTAATGGTCTTCTGAGTCTCTAGGTTAGAATCTTTGGCTTAGGGAGTCACCAGCTAAACTCTATTTAGGGGCTTGTTTCATAAAGAAGTTTGTAAATTTTCATTTTCCAAATCTCCGCCTACTTTTTGGAAATTACATAATAAAGGTTTAATGACTTGTAATGCAGGACGAATATTTCCGACCAGCGAAGAAAGTTTTGTACTGATTGATCCGCTTTGGCGATCGTATGTAACTACTAATTCAGTCATGCTTTTAAAAAAATGTGTATGAGAAGTGACATCGTAGTTTTCCTCAACTTAAAAAAAAACAAGGTGATCCGCGACATTCTTGTTGTCTCCAAGACCAGTGTTCCACTTCTTAGATTTCACGAAGCCGATTATCCCGGGTAAAAAGAAGGCCTCCTAGTTTCTGGGACCGGGTTGACCTATAACTTATAACCATAGGTGGCAAAGTTCAGTGTAAGCCATAATTTCTAGTGTTTCTTGTTTGTTTGCTTTTTTGTATTGCTGAAAATCACGTCTCAAAGTTAATACAGAGCTTGTATTTTAAACATTTTTATTTTAGTATATTGGTAATTCTCGTTCCAGATGAACCTATTTCTACTATATTACATTTATTTGTTAATGAATTTAAAAAAAATTGTAAGTTTATGATAAAAAATCTTTATTTTGCCTCTATAAGAGAAATTTTTTTAAGGATTTAAAAATGGGATCACACATGGGTAAAACGGAAGAAACAAAAGCATGGGCAGAGCGGGTTAACTTTTTCTGATAATGGAATGAATAGAAAACCTTCAAAAGAGTGAGGAAAAAGCTTTTCGCCCCCTAATTCTTGAAAATTAAAAAAAAATGTTTTTGTGGTCAAATGATTGGATGTTGTAACAGACCCAGGGTTTCATTTGGGGGCGGATTTCAGTACAAAATAAATTAAGGGGAAGGTGCAGCCCCCCGCTAATTTTTGAAAAGGTTCAAAAAGCAGGTATAAACGTAGATAAAGCTGTATAATACACTGTTTTTGACCTAATAACATTATTATCTAATATTTTTAGCAGTAAAAACATGGTTTTTTTTGTTAAAAATTACATTAGTTGACATTGCCAAGCGTGGATTTCACAAAAAGGGACTTAGAGACTGTTAAGGCCCCCTGGCCACACCCACACAGTAAACCAAAACGGATGAGCAGCATCTCTGTTTTTAGGGTACTTCTGTGGAAAAAAATCACCGACCCATTGCTATATAGGCTGCTGGAAAATTTAGGAGGGAAAAGGCATGTACATAAATCAACCAAATATGATTGTTTGTTTTGCTTGATGTGTAGTAGTTATTGTTTATTAAACGTATAGTACTTTTTTAATAAGATTTTAGGCAAGATCAATAGCGAGAAATATGCATAATATGGCACTTGACAGCTGAACGAAGTGAAGCGGAAATAATTTTTGTATAAAGTTTTGAGTTTTAGCCTCTACAAAACCCCAAAATTTTATCTTCTGGAGACCATTTGGAAGGCAACACCCCACCTTCTTCCCCGCCACACTACTATCTTATTTTCCTTCCGTCCGTCCGTTTCGGGAAGGGGAGCCCCCCCTGGTTACGTCCCTGTGTTGTAACCACCTCTCATCCTAAGTTTCGGGGTCGAAATAAGATTTTTTATGGAAACAAGTTAAATTGAGATAAAAGAGCTTTTTGATTAGTTTAGATGTGGATTTACCACAATGATTTTAAAATTCAAAAAAATTACTTGAACTATAAATAAAATCTTAAGATAGTCATGTAGTATTAAATTTTAAATTGCAGATCCACAAAGCTTTTATAAATCTATTATTTTCGTGATTGTTTAATCGAATTTTTTTAATCTAAATTTAGTGCTTTTTACTTATTTTTCTTTCTATACAAAATATAGGGTAAAAAATAATGTGACCCAAAAAACATGCTAAATTTTAAATCTTAAAACTCGTTTGAAACCCGATTCCTTAAACCATTTTTGTTTATGTGTTTGGTGTAATTATAACGATTATTATGTGTTTGGTAGGTAGGCTCCCAAATTTTTTCTGAGGAGATAATTTGGTGAGCACGGTCGGGGAAGCTAGGGGGGAAGGTAGTTACCCGGGGTAAATAGAACTTTGAATTCTAGGAGGGGAGTCCCAGGGGGGTCTGGACCCCCTAGCTTTTTGGGGATCGACCTAGGTGCGAAATTTTGAAATCTAGTGGGGGGTCAGGTGGGGTCCGGTGTCCAAAGCAAAAAAGTTTTAAACCATAATAACTTTAATAATTGTTCTTTTTATAGGATAATACTACATTTTATTGAATAAAAAGCCATATTCATGTATAAAAGTATGTAAAAAGGCATGAATATGTGATGAAAATTCACATTTTTGGAAGAAAATTTAGTATAAAAAAGGTACTTAAAGATTTCCCGAGAGGGAGGGGGGGGGGGGTAAGATTTCAAAATCTAAAGGGGGGTCAGGGTAAAAAATTCGGAAATTTGGGGAGGGGGGACACCTCAGGATTTTCGTCTAGGGGGGGGCCAAATTTAGAGGCTAGGGGGGGCCCTGCCCCCATACATGGGCAAGTTGGGTCCGGGAGTGGGGGGGGGGTTAAACCCCAAATTAGGGGGGGGGGGGGTTAAAATCCGAGAAACGCAAAATACTCATATCGTTTTTTTTCTGGAGTGCATTTTACCCCTATCGTTTTTTTCGATTTTGAAGGAAAATAAGTAAAAAACACTAATTTTACGTAGAAAAGCCCCTTTTTGCTGTTTGAGCTTTTTACTGTTTAAAACATTCATTTTGACGTCAAAACTTAAGTTTGGAGGGAGTTAGAAGTCATTTCAAAGTCCTTTTTTTCTTTATTTTTCCAAAATTGGGGGGGTTAACCTTTTCTCCCACTACATGGGGAGAGAGGTTAAACCCCACTTCTCAAATTTGGGGGTAGAGGTTTAACCCCCCAACCCCCGTGCCCATGTATGGGGTGGACCTCACCCTGCCCCTTCTCTCACCTATGGAGGAGATCAGGGGCGTAGCCAGGATTTCAGAAAAGGGGGGGGTTGCACTCCATACAAATTTTTGAAAGGGGGGGGTTGTAGAGGGTTGTGCTCCAAATTTTCAAAATACCGTAAAAAAGACATTAAAAAGGGTAAAAAATTTTTGCGCTTCGCGCTACGTGATTCTTTTTGCTGTTATTTGCACTATTTTTTTTTAATTTGAACTTGAAAAATTTTGGGTTTAAAAAAGGTATAACATTACAGATTGTGCGACAGCACGAAAAAATTTTAAAAAATTGTATTTGAAATTCATTTGAAACATTTTTTAAAATTTGTAAAAAGGTATATAAATTTCGAGCGCTGAGCGTAGCGAAGCGCGAGAAAATTTTTTAAAATTGTTCTCTTAGGACCCCCAAATCTTACGTCAGCCCAAAATGGGGGGTTACAACCATACATGGGCAAGTTGGTCCGGAGTGGGGGGGTTAAACCCCAAATTAGGGGGGGTTAAAATCCGAGAAACGCAAAATACCCATATCGTTTTTTTTTCTGGAGTGCATTTTACCCATATCGTTTTTTGATTTTGAAGGAAAAATAGGTTAAAAACACTACTTTTAGGTCAAAAAGCCCTTTTTATTGAATTTTTGAGCTTTTTATTGCTTAAAACATTCATTTTGACCTCAAAACTTAAGTTTGGAGGCAGTTAGAAGTCATTTTAAAGACATTTTTTTCTTCATTTTTCCAAAATTGGGGGGGGGGTTAACTTTTTCTCCCCCCCACTTCTGAGTGGGGGGGGGGTTAAACCCCACTTCTCAGAATTTGGGGGGGGGGGTTAAACCCCCAACCCCCCCCGTGCCCAGGTATGGTTACAACCCCACCAAAAACAAAAACACTTCCTCAATTTAATGTAACACTAAATTGAGGAGTAGTAAAACTAAACACTAAAATTTCTCATTTTAATTTTTTTAAAACCCTTTTTAGCATTTTTACCCAAAAGAGGTAAAACCGTTCCACGCTAAATTTCTTTTTAGTGAATTCCGAAACAAAACACTAAGTACGTCTTTGTCTGTGCTCATGTGTGGAAAACATCTTCTGGTCGATATTTTATAAGAACAGGTCCAAATTTGAAGTTTGTAAACACAAGAGGATTTTGGGGGTCCAAATTCCTAGAGCTAAACACGCTAAAAACAATGGTTTTTTTAAAACCCACCCTTCTTAAAATTCGTGGCCGCTTCCGGCGATTTTATTTCTCTGAGAGCATCTCCTTCAAGAGCGTAACCAGGGGGGGGGTTGTAACCATACATGGGCACGGGGGGGGGGGTGGGGGGGGGGTTAACCCCCCCCCAAATCTGAGAAGGGGGGTAACCCCCCCCCACTCAAAGGGGGGGGAGAAAAATTACCCCCCCCCCCTAATTTTGGAAAACTGAAGAAAAAACTGTCTTTAAAATGAGTTCTAGCTGACTCCAAACCTAAGTGTTTATATCAAAATGAGTGTTTCAAGCAATAAAAACCTCAAAAATGCAATAAAAAGTGTTTTTTGACCTAAAATTAGCGCTTTTTTTACCTATTTTTCCTTCAAAATCGAAAAACGATATGGGTAAATGCACTCCAGAAAAAAAACGATATGGGTATTTTGCGTTTCTCGCACTTTTTAACCCCCCCCCACTAATTTGGGGTTTAACCCCCCCCCCCCCCCCCCCTCCGGACCAGACTTCCCCATGTATGGTTGTAACCACCCTTTTTTGGGCTGGCGGCAATAAAAATTTGGGAGTCCTAAGAGAACAATTTTCAAATTTTTTTTTTCGCGCTTCGCTCCGCTCAGCGCTCGACATTTATATATCTTTTTATGACTTTTAAGTGATCTTTCTAATGAATTTCAAAGACAATTTTTAAAATTTTTTTCGTGCTGTCGCACGATTTTTAATGTTATACCTTTTTAAACCTATAATTTTTTAGTTTTAACTTAAAAAAAACAATGCAAATAAAAGCAAAAAGAATCACTTAGCGCGAAGCGCAAAAAATTTTACCCTTTTTAATGTCTTTTTTACGGTATTTTGAAAATTTGGAGTACAATCCCCCATTCGCAAAATCTAAATTTGTATGGAGTACAACCCCCCCCCCCTTTCCCAAAATCTTGGCTACACCCCTGATCTCCTCCATAGGTGAGAAAGGGGGGGGGCAGGGTGAGGTCCACCCCATACATGGGCACGGGGGGGGTTGGGGGGGTTAACCCCCCCCAAATTCTGAGAAGTGGGGTTTAACCCCCCCCACTCAGAAGTGGGGGGGAGAAAAAGTTAACCCCCCCAATTTTGGAAAAATGAAGAAAAAAAATGTCTTTAAAATGACTTCTAACTGCCTCCAAACTTAAGTTTTGAGGTCAAAATGAATGTTTTAAGCAATAAAAAGCTCAAAAATGCAATAAAAAGGGCTTTTTGACCTAAAATTAGTGTTTTTAACCTATTTTTCCTTCAAAATCGAAAAACGATATGGGTAAAATGCACTCCAGAAAAAAAACGATATGGGTATTTTGCGTTTCTCGGATTTTAACCCCCCCCCTTATTTGGGGTTTAACCCCCCCCCCACTCCGGACCAACTTGCCCATGTATGGTCCACCCCCCCTAGCCTCGAAATTTTGGGACCCCCCTAGACGAAAATCTAGGGGGGCCCTCCCCCCAAATTTCCGAATTTTTTACCCCTGACCCCCCTCTAGATTTTGAAATCTGACCCCCCCCCTCCCCCGTCGGGCAAATTTTAGGTACCTTTTTTATACTAAATTTTCTTCCAAAAACGTGAATTTTCATCACAATTCATGCTTTTACACCCTTTTTATACATGAATATGGCTTTTTATTCAATAAAATGTAGTATTATCCTATAAAAAGAACAATTATTAAAGTTATTATGGTTTAAAACTGTTTTGCTTTGGACACCGGACCCCACCTGACCCCCCACTAGATTTCAAAATTTCGCACCCCAGGTCGACCCCCCTAAAAAGCTAGGGGGGTCCAGACCCCCCTGGGACTCCCCTCCTAGAATTCAAAATTCGATTTACCCCGGGTAACTACCTTCCCCCCTAGCTTCCCCGACCGTGCTCACCTATGATCTCCTCAGAAAAAATTTGGGAGCCTACCTACCAAACACATAATAATCGTTATAATTACACCAAACACATAAACAAAATGGTTTAAGGAATCGGGATCAAACTAGTTTTAAGGTTTAAAATTTAGCATGTTTTTTGGGTCACATTATTTTTTACCCTATATTTTGTATAGAAAGAAAAAAATAAGTAAAAAGCACTAAATTTAGATTAAAAAAATTCGATTAAACAATCACGAAAATAATAGATTTATAAAAGCTTTGTGGATCTGCAATTTAAAATTTAATACTACATGACTATCTTAAAGTTTTATTTATAGTTCAAGTAATTTTTTTGAATTTTAAAATCATTGTGGTAAATCCACATCTAAACTAATCAAAAAGCTCTTTTACTTTAATTTAACTTGTTTCCATAAAAAATCTTATTTCGACCCCAAAACTTAGGATGAGAGGTGGTTACAACACAGGGACGTAACCAGGGGGGGCGCCCTCCCCCCTCCCGAAACGGACGGACGGAAGGAAAATAAGATAGTAGTGTGGCGGGGGAGAAGGTGGGGGGCGGCCTCTTCCAAAATGGTCTCCAGAAGATAAAATTTTGGGGTTTTGTAGAGGCTAAAACTCAAAACTTTTAATAGAGTATTTCCGCTTCACTTCGTTCAGCTGTCAAGTGCCATATTATGCATATTTCTCGCTATTGATCTTGCCTAAAATCTTATTAAAAAAGTACTATACGTTTAATAAACAATAACTACTACACATCAAGCAAAACAAACAATCATATTTGGTTGATTTATGTACATGCCTTTTCCCTCCTAAATTTTCCAGCAGCCTATATAGCAATGGGTCGGTGATTTTTTTCCACAGAAGTACCCTAAAAACAGAGATGCTGCTCATCCGTTTTGGTTTACTGTGTGGGTGTGGCCAGGGGGCCTTAACAGTCTCTAAGTCCCTTTTTGTGAAATCCACGCTTGGCAATGTCAACTAATGTAATTTTTAACAAAAAAAACCATGTTTTTACTGCTAAAAATATTAGATAATAATGTTATTAGGTCAAAAACAGTGTATTATACAGCTTTATCTACGTTTATACCTGCTTTTTGAACCTTTTCAGCGGGGGGCTGCACCTTCCCCTTAATTTATTTTGTACTGAAATCCGCCCCCAAATGAAACCCTGGGTCTGTTACAACATCCAATCATTTGACCACAAAACATTTTTTTTTAATTTTCAAGAATTAGGGGCGAAAGCTCTTTCCCTCACTCTTTTGAAGGTTTTCTATTCATTCCATTATTAGAAATAAGTTAACCCGCTCTGCCCATGCTTTTGTTTCTTCCGTACCCATGTGTGATCCCATTATCCTAATTTCTTATAGGCAATAAAGTTTTATCATAAACTTACAATTTTTAAATTCATTAACAAATAATGTATATGTAGAAATAGGTTCATCTGGAACGAGAATACCAATATACTAAAATAAAAATGTTAAATACAAGCTCTGTATTAACTTTGAGACGTGATTTTCAGCAATACAAAAAAGCAAACAAACAAGAAACACTAGAAATTATGGCTTACACTGAACTTTGCCACCTATGGTTATAAGTTATAGGTCAACCCGGTCCCAGAAACTAGGAGGCCTTCTTTTTACCCGGGATAATCGGCTTCGTGAAATCTAAGAAGTGGAACACTGGTCTTGGAGACAACAGGAATGTCGCGGATCACCTTGTTTTTTTTTAAGTTGAGGAAAACTACGATGTCACTTCTCATACACATTTTTTTAAAATAGAGGAAAGGTTGCATTACAATTTTCAAAATATAGTTTAAACATATTTACTGTCGTGAAAAAACACATAAAAATCGAGCGGAGCGAAGCGAAAATTTTTTAAAAATTTTATGAGGGATCCTCCGAATTTTTACCTCTGCTGGTTCAAAGGGAGGGGTTTTACTATAAAGTGGCCGGGAGAGGGTTTAAGGGTTATTATAATCCCCCCTCCACCTCACCTTAACAAAATCTCGAAACTGCCGACACCCTCTCCCTTAATTTTGGAGGGTTCTAGTACTAAAAATGCTAAAAATAGTGGTATTGAAGGTACACCTCAAAATTTTTTGGGACACCCGCCTCCTCCCAATTTGGAGAGTCAAGTTTTTCCTTTCCCAAAATTCTAAAGGATGCTCACCTATGGTTTCTAACGCCTAAGAACTTTTGGGCTACGCCCTTAGATAAAAATAGTACGTAAGTTCAGGCAGTGGCGTAGCCAGGATTTCATTTGGGGGGGGCGGTCTGGGGGCAGAAAAAGTGCCACAAACGCGGCACGCAGTGCCGCCGCCTGCGCCGCGTAGCGGCTCCAGCCGACGCGAAACGTCGGCCGGGGGGTCTAGAGGGATGTCCCCCCAGCCGCCGGAGGCGATTTTTTTTAAATAATGCACTAAAAACGGCTTAAAAATCGTCCCCTAGTGTTTGCGTGAACATACATTTTACTTTTAATTTTTTACCTAATTTCTGCACAATTATGTCTGATTTTCAAATTTATTAGGCGAGGAAATCGTATATAACACAACTATCTATTTTCTGATGTTATTAAATTTTGCGAATAAGTATGGTGTAAGTTATAATAACAAAAAATATTACTGATAATATTAATTTTACTGATATATATATATAAATCTGACCTTCCCGCATAGCGGGAAAAATTTTTATATTGATTAATTTCTGATTTGTGAATGCACTAAGATTTGTATTAAGTTTTTATAACTCAATATTTGAAAAGTAAAAAAAAATCTATACAAACTGCCACGCATCACCATGGGGGAGGTGGAAAGGCGGACAACCCCACAAGTGTAAAATCGGTGTTAAGGTGTTTAAAACAGCCATTATTAAACCTACATATCTTATAATATAAGAGTTTTAACATCTATATAGTATTGCCATTCAATATCTGAGGCAAAGACACATGCCTTAGCTATGTATTGAATGGTACAATCCATCGAAATTAAAAAAACTAACAAAATGATCAATGTACACTTCCCACGAAGCGGGAAAATTTCAGTTTTTTTTGGATATTTTTATGCTTTTGGAACGCATCAAAAATGTTTCTGAATTTATATATAAAGAAAAAATTTTTTCTCCCAAAATTCAAAAAACGTAAGGGTCCCCCCTTACGAAAAAATCCGGCTTCGCCGGATTTCGGGGGGGGGGGGAGGTGGCCGCCTCCCCGCCCCCCCGCCTACGCCACTGAGTGCAGGGGGCGGGGGTCCAGATTTGCCTTTAAAGTTTTCGATAAGAGTGGGAATCACTGCTTAACTCAAAACATTATTATTTATTACCTGTAACTGATGTTGCAGAGAATCCAGGGCCATCATACTTTGTACAACATTCGTTCTGTCTAAACAATCCATGCAATTGGTACGCAAGTAACCGGTTTGTTCACGAACATCCGACGTACCATCGATTTTCGAAGAAAAATATCTGAAATCAGAAGCACTTTAAATATGTGGCCTATGGCCCGATAATTGTTGGCACAATACCCAGCGACACAAGACTAACATTTTTCTAAATATAATGTGACCTGGCCACATTGGAAAAAAGGAATCTTGCAGGACTACTTGCTCCGACTTAAATCATTTCAGATTATGTTTTATGTATTTAATTTCAATGTGTTTTCAATTTCAATGAAATATAAAAACACGTTAAACCATAAAAAAGTAAGAGATGCTCTGTAAAAAATCCCTTTTGTTGTTTGCCGTGTAGCGTGGTGTAATGGACAAACCGAAGTCATATTTTGAATTTTACTCGTTTGATTTTTCTACAAGTCCAATTTTAAAATAATAATGGCTGTTTACATTTAGCAATGCGTCGGTATGTATTTAAGATTCTACTTTAGGTCGCACAAACTGAGTTACTCTACTATAATAAAATAGCGATGCTCAATTTAAATAAAATCTTTAAAAATTAAGATCTAAGTTTGCGTTTATACACAATGAACAAACGATGTTAAGAATGATTTTAAAAAATATGATTTTGCGCCAAAAATTACATTTAAAAAAAAATAATTATTATAATGTTTCAATAGTGAATAAATACTACTTTTTAGTTTTTTATTTGCAATATAAATGTTTTGTTCAAAATCTTTAACTAAAAAAATAAATAATACTGAAATAATGGGGTCGTTTGCCACTGTAAGCCTACAAAAATAAAGAAAAACGCACACTATAAAACATTGGTTATTAAAAAAATAGTTTCCGTCTGAAACACCTTAATGTTTATTAATTAAACAACAATAATTGCTTACCCAAATCTTTCAAGATCGCTTAAAAGCATATCTCTTAAAACAGAGATTCTTTCCCAATTCATGTTTTTACATTCTTTGTGAAAATCAAAATGGATATATCTATAAAAAAGTATTTACAAAAAATATAAGTCATACTATATAAAAAAAATATAAACAAAATACAAAAAAAAATAAAGCGCGATTTACCATCGAGGCGCGAATTCATGCTTTAGCTTCTGTGACCGTACTTATATAAAATTTAAAGTTAAAAGAACTGATTTTGTGTGAAAACATTGTAGACATACTTGACAGCATCTACCCGAGCGGTTTCCGCAATTTGTTTGAGCATGTCGCAAAGTTTTCCTTCTCTTCCCTTCCCGTTCACTAAGTTGACGATGACGTGAGTGCCGGGGTAGTGGTACTTTTGACTTGTCATGTGATCGCGGAAACCCGAGACCTGCTCGTTGAGCTCAGCGCGCAGCGTTGGCATAGGCTGCCAGCGCAAGTCTGGCTTCTGAGACCAAAATAACGGAATGGAGCCTCTTGTCTATAATAATTATGGATGTTATAATTTGTTCTAGATACACATATTACACATATAAGGGGAAACTTATTTATTTATTTACACGCTAGGTTAAGCTTTTATTACTGGGACAAAGATTTCTGAGTTTTAGAAGAAAAGATACGAGATACCCTTAACTTTTTTTTAGCTAAAAAAGAGTGCCCTGTTCGTCCAAATTTCAGTTAAAATTTTTTTAGTTTAATTAAGCCAGATAAGCTAATCTCATTCTACCGCCTTGGAAGATTAATCTAGCACTCTTTCGTCGTAGCTTACGCGCCGCCCTTTAGGGCTTCAGCATAGGTGAGTTGAGCATGACCAGCAATGCAAAGGCCGGTGGCTTGAATACTCCGAGTAAATGCCCTAAGCTAGAGCCCCTACCCACCGCCCCTCCCCTCCAACAGGGAAGCCCGAGGCAAGTCCGTACCGCCCCTTCCTTAGTTTTTAAGAAGGATCGACCTCAGTTAAACGAGTTTGAAATCCAAAGATTAGTCTGAGAGTAAGGTTTTTAAACAAAAATCTATAATTTACCTATTTTTTCCCGTTCTAGCTATGTTACGTGTTTGTTGAATTTCATATTGATTAATTTTATTCAATGCATTAAATTAAATTTATAAAAAAATAGTTTTCAACAGTTTAATTTTGTCTAAAAATAACAAATTTAAAACAAAATTACAATTAATTTTGTCTTATTTAAGAAAAACTGTTCAGAAAATTCTTGATGGAAAACCTCTTGCCTCGCGTTAAGTCAAGTTTTTAGTGAAAAAAACGCTAGAAAGTGGGTAAAAATTGACTCTGACTGGTAACTAGAATAATTTTATGTTTGTCCGAACCTGAATAAAGCTGCAGATCCTGTTTTGAAATTCAAGAATCTGTTCGGTTTCGATAAAATTTGCGCAGTTTCCGTCTTTGTCTAATCCTCGGACGTTGAATCGCGTTCCCGCTCGGTACCACGAGCGTCTGGAAATAAGAGTCAACTGAAACACCTGTTCTTTAAGTCGGCATTTTCTAATCTCTACGAAACCGTGAATAATCGGAAGAGCAAACATTTCAAGCTAAAAACATTAGATTAATGAATGGTAAATAGCAAACCTGTGCACGGTCTGGAAATGCCCCCCCCCCCCGCTTTATTGGAGGATTTGCCCCCCGTATTGCCCCCCCTCCCTCCCGCCAAAAAATGAAAAAGTACCCTAAAATTATGACACAATTTTTGACCTATGATGACGCCATTATCGCGATTTTTTTGCAGTTTTTAGCCTATTTCAATGTATTTTAAGCCATTTTAGACCTATTTTTACCTTATTTTCGCTTTTTTTATCCCTTTTCCCTTCTTTTTTTCTCCTTTTTTCTTTTTTTTCTTTCCCCTCCTGCTTGCCCCCCCCCCGTTTCAAAAAAGTTGCCCCCCCAATAAAATCCCGGGGAGGGGAAGTGCACAGGTCTGGATTGTGCTGGATTTAGTGGTTCCGCGGTCGCACGTTGATATAATGGCAGGGATTTTAAGTTTAGTTTTAAAAAACTCGGAGTATGTCACGACCTCTCTCCCCTCCTTTCTTAAATTTGAGTTTATAATGGAGATGTTTAAAACATACATGGGCAAGTTGGTCCGGAGTGGTGGGGGTTAAACCCCAAATTAGAGCGGGGGGGGGGTGGGGTTAAAATCCGAGAAACGCAAAATACCCATATCGTGTTTTTTTTCTGGAGTGCATTTTACCCATATCGTTTTTCGATTTTGAAGGAAAAATATGTAAAAAACGCTAATTTTAGGTCAAAAAGCCTTTTTATAGCATTTTTGAGCTTTTTATTGTTTAAAACATTCATTTTGACCTCAAAACTTAAGTTTGGAGGCAGTTAAAAGTCATTTTAAAGACATTTTTAAATTCATTGGAGGGAGAAGCTTTTCTCCTTCACCCATTTCTGAGTGGGGGGGTTAACCTCCCCACCCAACCCTCCTGTGCCTATGTATGGTTTAAAAATGACTTACAGTCATAGGTGAGAACGGTCGGGGAAGCTAGGGGGGGTGGTTACCCAGGGTAAATCGAATTTTGAATTCTAGGAGGGGGGTCCCAAGGGGGTCCGGACCCCCCTAGCTTTTTAGGGGGGGGGGTCGACCCGGGGTGCGAAATTTTGAAATCTAGAGGGGGGTCATGTGGGGTCCGGTGTCCAAAGCAAAACAGTTTTAAACCATAATAACTTTAATAATTTTTCTTTTATAAGGGCAAACTCTAATAAGGGCAAACTAAATTTTTCAATGCTGAAAACCAGTTATATTTTCCCTTAAAGCCTGTATCATCCCTATTGCGGATAACTCACGATGTTCATTAATTGCCTGAATCACTCTAGCAGAATAATTAAGGATATAGAAAAAAATTGAGAAACACCGTTAATTTTTTGAAGAAATAACTTGAACGCCGTGTCTAATGGCCATGCAACAAAATCAACAATTCTCCTCTTTTTCGAAAAAAATTGTACTGGTTAAAACAATTTTTTGTGACATCTTAGCCGGGTTTTTTTACCACGCCTAGCCGTTAGCTGGCAACTAAGCTCCGAATTTTAGGCTTCAACGTAAAAATCTATGCACGAATAAAAGAATTTTTCGCTATGCTGACAATTGGGTCTAATATTATATATTTTTTAACATTTATATTTTTTATGATTAAATTAAATAATATTTTACAGTCAAACAAAATATATAATATTTTTGTTTTATACTATCCATAAAAAATAAAAACTTTTTTCTCTTATTTCAGTACTTAAAGTTTTCTAAATACTTAGTTTAAAACACGGCATAAAAACTTTGTAGGAGGGTAATAATTTAACAAGAAAACATTGATACAGAAAATTTTGGGTTGACAGGTAAATTTGACGGTTTTTAGACAGGTTGTTGTTTTTACATTTTTATACGAACGTGGTTCAAATTTTGATTATTGAAAACTATCATTTTGTTGGGTTATAATTTTTGAGCACAATTAATAAAATTTCTAAGCTTAATTTAATTAATTATCAGTTTTATATTAAAATAATTGGTTTGTTTGTGTTTCCGTTTTGATTTCAATTTTAATTATTAGTTATTTAACTGAAACAAATAAAAACAGTTCGTGAGAAGCGTACAAAATTTTTTTCATGTTGCTTTAAATAATATTTTTAAAATTCTTGCTGTGCCTCTGCAAGCACATAAATGATTTTATCAAAAGCTATTTTTAGGCTCTCAATGGAAACTTAACTTCAGAAATTATCGGCGCAAGTGGTGCTGATTTGAAATAAAATTTTTAATAAAGTATAAATATTATTTTGTGATGATCAACAAGAGTTTTTAATGACACGCGCAATCAAAAAACTAAAATCCACACCCATCACACTAACAATACAGCAAACAATCACAGCAATACAACACAGCAAAACAAACAATTTAGTTGGGCCTGACATGACAACACAAACATACAACACCTCAAACATCTAGGCAACAAAGCACTACAATACCTCATACAACTCTACACTAACATTATAAACACAAACACAAGTTGGAAACTTTCCAACTACATTCCAATTCCAAAACCAAACAAAAACATCAACAACAGCCAATCACTCAGGTCCATCTCACTTATATCCGCACCCGCAAAAACTTGCGAAAAAATCATACTCCCATACATCACAACAACATACCAAACACAACATACCAACACGGCTTAAAAAACAACACTCCACATACACAGCATTACTAATACTTTACACTCACATAGCAGCAGGTTTCAACAAACCAAAACCACCACACCGTACAGTTGTCGTAGCACTGGACATGTCCAAAGCTTTCGACACTGTCAATCACCACACACTCATACACAAACTCACACAAACATAAGTACCAACGACAATCACAAATTCATAAACAACTACATCAAAGGCCGCAAAGCATACACCACATACAACAATCACAAATCAAAACAAAAACTCATAAAAACAGGAGTCCCACAAGGTTCCTGAGTCCTGTCTATCACCCACACTATTTAATATCTACACCGCAGACATTCCAGCACCACCACCAAACGTACACATCATAACATATGCAGATGACATCACAATATATGCATCACACCCAAACCACCACATAGCACAACAACAAATACAACCATACCTACACGCAATACAAACATGGACAGACAACAACCAACTCACACTAAATGTAAGCAAAACAACATCCACACTATTCACACCAGATCCTGCAGAGTACAACACACAACTATCACTAGAAAATAAACAACACAACACTTATCACAACTAAAAACCCAAAAATCTTGGGGCTCACTTTTGACCCCAAGCTTACATTCAACACACACATCATAAATACACACAGCAAAGCAACAAAAAGGGTTTTCGACCTAAAATAAGCGTTTTTTACCTATTTTTTCTTTTTCAAAATCGATAAATGGGTAAAAATGCGCCAGAAAAAGAAAACGATATATGTAAAAATGCGTTTCTCAGATTTTAACCCCCCCCCCTCCCCCGTTAAATCCCGGTTTAAGCTTC
>JASAMX010022097.1:0-14943 GCA_030248175.1 Microlaimidae sp. YZB2_3
GAAACAATAAACAATCCTCTGTATAAGTTTCAATTGTAGTTTATGCCCATTTGTTGGTAGTTTCGTCTTACCTCGCAAATATTTGTACAAAAATTAATCAAATTAATATTTTTCCCATGATTTGGATTTGGCGAATTTTCAGCATATTAAATGTATTAAAACACAATTATTTACGATTGATTTTTTTGTTTTTGTTTAACTTTTTATTTGATTATTAGCACAAAACTAGTTATTTTCAATAAAAATACGTATTATTTATACAAAATAACAAATTTTCAATAATATTTATTTTTATCTAAAATTTGTTGATATGATAACAAATTATTGGTTCCCGGAAATTTCGCCTTTTACAATACGTCTTTCATCTCGTCTTCGGAAAACTCATCTTTTGGATGCGGTTTTGTAAACGCACTTTTCAAAAGACAAGTTTCTCCTATTTGACTAAAACAATGTATTGAAAACCTTTTTTTCCCTAAGCCTAAGCAAAAGCCAAAAATCAAGCAAAATTTTTATCATGATAACCTTTTATTAAATGATTTATTCAAAAAAAAATTCAGAACCTAAGCCTAAGCAAAACCTAAAAATCGAGCAAAACTTTATCATGGTAAATTTGTATTTAATAATGCTTTTTGAACTGAAGAGTAAAAACCTTATTTTTTCCTAAGCCTAAGCAAAACCAAAAAATTAAAAAAAATTTTATCATTGGGGTGAGGGGGGGAGGAAACTCGCATTTTTGAAAATACGTTTACAAAATCGCATCCAAATAACGAGTTTTCCGAAGACGAGATGTTTAAAAGACGAGTTTTCCGAAGACAAGATGTAGAAGACGAGATGTTGAAAGACGACATGTAGACAAAATTTTTGTACACCCAAATTATTAAGTAAAACGAATTAGCTTTTCTGTTTTTATTAGTTTGCAATATGAAATCAAATTTGGTTTTGGATAGTTTATTGAATTGCTGAGCTTTTTAAAGTTTAAAAAAGTAAATGTTTTCCTAATAACAAACAACAATAAAGTATTTGAATAATTGAATATCGAAAAGTTATGTTTTATAATCTTTTTTCCATATACCATTATTGTGCTTCAATGTGCGATAGGCACAAAAACAGTTTTTTACGTAAAAGTGACTGAAAATATACAGGCTCAAAATTCGTGCGCGGAAATTCGTGCGCGCACGAATTTCGTGCGCTAACTTTATATACGTAACTAAAACTCTTTCTCGTTCTTGTTGCACTCCTAAGAATTCAAATGCTGGCGATCTGATGTTTTGGTGAGATTAGAAGCTTGGACTCAAAACCTTACGTCTTTTTGCCTTAGCATACCCAAAAAATCAAGCATAAATTAGTAGTGCTCTCTGTATTTGTTTTTAATAGCGTGCTCTCTAATTGAAGACTAATAATCTTATTTTTCCTGAGCCTAAGCGAAATTTAAAAACTAAGCAAACTTTAATTGTAATAGAGTTTTTTATTCGCGCGACAATTATTTTTGTTTGCTTGGGTAAAAATCACGTGTTTGGAAAAAAATTTAAGATAAAAATATAACTTAATTTTTTATCGAGAGGAGAGTGGGGAGGAAGGGTTCAGTCTTTATATTTTAAACGACAAATCAGGGGTAAAAATTCAAAGTTTGGGGGGAGGGGGAGGGCTGGATTTTTTTCTATAGATGCCTCAAAATTTAGAGGCTAGGTGAGGTGGACCCCACCCTGATCCTACAGCTACACCGTATTTTTTTCCGTTCCCAGTAATTATTCCTGCCTAAAAATACCTTCGGTAAATTGACCATCGATCAATTTAGCTTGATTTTTAGGTTTTGCTTAGGTTCAGGAAAAATAAGTCCGAAGGTCAATCAGTCAGATTGTCAAATTACCTGATGGTATTTTTAAAAGACTGTTATTTGTAAGAAAGTCAATTGTCTAAGGAATTTTAACCATGATAGGTGAGAAAGGGGGAGAGCAGGGTGGGGTCCACCCCCCTAGCCTCGAAATTTTGGGACCCCTTCCTAGACAAAAATCTAGGGGCCCCCCCTCCCCCCAAATTTCCAAATATTTTACCCCTGACCCTCTAGAATTTGAAATCTGAACCCCCCTCCCTCCTCGGGAAAATTTTAGGTACTTTATTTTCTTCCAAAAACGTGAATTTTTAACACATTCATGTTTTTACACCCTTTTTACACCAGAATATCACTTTTTATTCAATAAAATGTAGTATTATCCTATAATAAGAACAATTTTTAAAGTTATTATGGTTTAAAACTATTTTGCTTTGGACACCGGACTTCGAACCCCCCTCTAGACTTCAAAATTTCGCACCCCAGGTCGACCCCCCTTAAAAATCTAGGAGGAAGGGTCTGGACCCCCCTGGTACCCCTCTCCTTGAATTCAAAATTCAAGTTAACCCGGGTAACCACCCCCACTAGCTTAACTGTAACTGTAACCACCCCCCCCCCCACCAGGTCGACCCCCCTTTAAAAATCTAGGGGGGTCTGGACCCCCTTGGGATTGGGACCCCTCTCCTAGAATTCAAAATTCAAGTTAACGCTGGTATTATTACGTGGAGCCATTTTCTTCTATGTTAATAAAGAACCCTGATTTTAATTTGTTTACTTTTGATTTAAGTTAAAAAAAATATTTTTTTTGTTTGTTTAGCAGTTTTTAAATATGGAATTCAAGCAAATGAGCGAAAAATCAACAAAAAGTTTACATTCAAACTCGAAAACTAAGCCCCCGAAGCCACCCCGCGAACCAAAGGTAGAGTGTCATGTCAATCACATATAATAATACTATTATAAGTATTAAGTAGAGTAATGATTTTCTAACAGACCATACTTTAATATACATTAATGTTTATCTTTATAAATGAGCTAGCAAATTATATAGCTTTTTCATATTTAAAATATACATAGAATTTGTCATCGTTTAGTTTCTAAATCGTAAAATTTTTCACATATTTTCGGAAAACTTAAACTTATTTATCTATCTGTCTATCAAAAACATATATTTCATAACGCTTTATCATCATTAAATTGCTTGACACATATACCACGGTTGAAGTACACCTGCGAATTTTGTGGCAAGAAATTACGCAAGAAATTCCACTACAACACTCACAAAAGAATGCACACTGGAGAAACGCCTTTTAAATGCGCAATTTGTGATAAATCTTTCAAATCTAAACGCTGGCTTGTTGTCCACCAGTATACGCACACTGGCGAAAGACCGTATCCGTGTGAAACCTGCGGATATCGCTTTGGAAGCCGGTAAGTAAAAGAAATAATCCCGATTTTTATGGTAATAATTAAATATAAGCCTTGAAAAAGCTAGAAGGTATCAGGAAGTCAAAGTTTAGTGTTTAGAAGTGGGAGCTTAAGTGAGGAAAAGGAAGGAGTTGGAGGAATTTGACCAAAAAAGTTGTTGTTTTTTTTTAAAGTCGAGCGACACGATACGTTCATAGCTGTTTTTGGTTATGTACGCTAAAGAGAATTAATCCAGGGACGTACCCAGGGTTTCATTTTGTCTTTTTTTGGGGAGGGGGGAATTTCAGTACAGAAAAATTTCGGATTTGAAATTCAAAAAAATTTTGAATTTTTAGCGTCTGAAAACACCAAATTTTACCATCTGGTGTACTGGTCGTGACCATTTCGGGTAAAGGTTGCCAACATTGTTATCAATGTTGGACAAAGAGTCTCAACCATAGGGGTGAAATTTTTTTGCCCCTCCTGGCTTGTCTCAGCGCCTGCCTTTTGTATAATCTGCATAGGGGAGATAAGTTTCGGGTAAAGCAACAACAACAAGCATTTCGGGGGTGGGGGCGGCCGCTCCTCTTGCCCCCCTGGTTACGCTGTGGGTGAACCCTCCTGAGTAAAAAAATTTTATGGGTCCAGTCCATGGAGGGCCGAACCCTTGATTTTTTAAGGCGGTCGCGGTCGGTCGATCCCGGGTCAAAGATTTTAAATTTGGGGGAAGAAGAGTCAGGTATACAGACCAATTGGCTCGGAGCAGGGGAGAAGAGGAGAAGGATTTAACTCTGATTTAAATTGAAGTAAGATATACGACAAACGCATTCTTGGGGTAATTATGGTAACGGTAAGCAGGAGTGGTATATAATTTAAGCTAAAATCGGATATCGGGAAATTTTCTTTTAACTAAAGATCAAATTACCGTCGTCATCAAGTTGTTCACACCAATCCGACGCCAAACCTACCATGTGAAATTTGCGGAAAATTGTTTACATCGAAAGCTAATTTGAAATCCCACCACAGGGTTCACACTCTGACTAGAAAAAGATTTTACGATTGTAAGCAATGTAATGAAAGTAAGCAAAAGACATAGTTTTACCTGTATAGCAGAGCAGCGCATAATTTTTTATACTATTATTATTATGTTTTTGCCACGCATTGTCTCACTCTTGCAATAAAAGCTCATGACATAGCGTAGCTTAGCAATGTATGGCGCAGGTTTTGTCTATCAACTTTGTTTATGGTCAAAATGGGTTTAAGGATTTAAAAACAACCATTAAAAAACTTGCTTAAACATCGCACCATTTAGCTTAAAAATATTTAAACAACATTATTTGTGAGTTCATTTTTATAGTTATTAAAACAATCGCAAAATTTTATTTTAGCAGGACGACTTTTTAAACATTTAAAATTTTTTAATGATTCTATGAAATTCGAACGCCAGCATCTGATTGCCGAGCATTTGGCCGCCAGCATTTGATCGCCGCGCACTTAAACGCCGAGCTTTAGACTGCCGAGCATTTGATCGCCGCAGTACGCGTTGCATTAAAAAAACCTTAAAATTCCCAACCAAATTAGTAAAAATAAAATAAAATTTTCCTGGTAAATTTATATTTAATGGTTTGGTCTTCCTTAAAGATAAACGTTGTTTTTCCTGAGCCTAAGTGAAACCTAAAACTAAAAAAATTATCATGGTAATTTTCAATACTTTTTTCGGTAAAGACTAAATCTTTAGGTTTTTCTAGACATAAGCGAAACCTTAAAATCAAACAAAACTTTGTAATAAATTTTTAATTACCCATGTGCTCTTAAAGAATGATTTTTTTGTCACGAACAAGATTTTAAGGGGGTAAAATGCTCGGCAATCAAATGCTGGTGTTCAAATTTCCGAACACTATTTTAATGTTTTTAATGTTATGAATTTTTAAAAGTACTCGTTTTTAAACAGAATCTTAAAGAACGTCCAAAATAAATTGCATAACGTACTGTCTGTTAATATTTTTTCAATAGTTTTTTTTATCAAATAATATTAAACTTTGCATGTTTTTTTTAAACAAAACTGTTGGGTAATTTGGTAAAAAAAACCTACAATTTTTTAACATAAATTTTATTTTTTCCATAAAAACTAATTTAGATATCGAAAATATGATCATACAATAGTACATATTATTATTGCAGCATTGAACACTTTTAAAGATATTGAAAAAAAATAATTATAATTTTCAAAGACGATCTTGAGAAAAATATAGAAACCAGTTAAATATCTGAATTTTATTTTTTAGGATGTTTTATATCTTGAAAACTACCGATGTTTTAGCAAAAAATTTTTTTTGAAAGCCTGCTAATACGCATTAGAATGATGTATTTTTTTAGTTTTTGTATTAAGTGTTATAGATTTTATTAAAATTTATAAAATTAAACGTTATAGTTTTCAAATTCTCCGCATATGGGAGCGGAAATAGAGTGAAATTAACCCATTTCCACCACCCAAACTTGAAAATTTCCAACCCACTCCCTAAAAAATAATCAAGGCCCCCTTTCCCAATATTTTGACACCCGCCCTTTGGAATCCTTAAATTTTACTCGAGGTAGCCACATAGGTGTTTTTGGTCGGGTCCGCTAGGGTCCGCTATTTTGGCCTTCCACCCGGGGGGTGCACCCCCGGATAGAAGGCCAAAATTTTTAAGGGGAGGGGGGTCCGGACCATACATGGGCAAGTTGGTCCGGAGTGGGGGGGGGGTTAAACCCCAAATTAGGGGGGGGGGGGTTAAAATCCGAAAAACGCAAAATACCCATATCGTTTTTTTTCTGGAGTGCATTTTACCCATATCGTTTTTCGATTTTGAAGGAAAAATAGGTTAAAAACACTAATTTTAGGTCAAAAAGCCCTTTTATTGCATTTTTGAGCTTTTTATTGCTTAAAACATTCATTTTGACCACAAAACTTAAGTTTGGAGGCAGTTAGAAGTCATTTTAAAGACATTTTTTTTCTTCATTTTTCCAGAATTGGGGGGGGGGGTTAACTTTTTCTTCTCCCCCCCACTTTTGAGTGGGGAGGGAGCGGTTAACCCCCATTTCAGAATTTGGGGGGGGGGGTTCGCCCCCCCAACCCCCCCCCCCCCCCGTGCCCCCATGTATGGTCCGGACCCCCCCTGGCTTTTTAGGGGGGGGTCGACCCTGGGTGCGAGATTTCAAATTTAAGGGGTGGAGAAATTTTTTAACAAAATTTTTTTAACCAATAATTTAAGTGTTTTTAGGTCTAACATTGAATTTTATGTACTAAAACAGCTTATTTAGGCCTAAAAAGTGTATTTAAACACTGTTTTTAACTAAAAAACCGTGTTTTTGACAGTAAATAAAAAAATATACTTCCAAATTGGTCGGGAGGGGGGGAGAGGGGTCAGCCTCGCTAGGGGGAGGGGGGTCAGCGTCAGGCCGGACCGCTCTGGAGCTTTGGGGGGAGGGGGGCACTGGATTTTTTCTAGGGGGGAGGGTCCAAAATTTTTGATCTAGGGGGATGGACCCCTCTGTCTCCCCCACAAAAATACCTATGGGTAGCTAGTTACCCCCCCCCCTCCCCGGTAGTTTTCCACTCCATGCTCACGCTCACGGCTTACCTATGATTGTGCGCAACTAGTATGATGCGTTGGTTCAAGTCCAACTAACCTGTATTATTGTGTTCTAGAAAAATAATGATAATTTTTGTATTTCATATACTTTAATAGAAAACTTTCAAACTACCATTTATGGTGGGAGAGAGACATAATTACTTGATTTTTTGTACGGGCATTAGTTTATTGCTAAGGTGTAAAACTATGTCACCCGGCTGTAGTGTTTCTTAATAAAGAGCGTTTGCACGAACACTTCTGCTCAGCTTGGACAGTGGAAATCTGCGCAATGTGCGGCTTGGCTTTTTACAACCAAACTGCTTTCGAAAATCACGTTAACAGTCACAACCTATTCAACTGTTGGCACTGCGGGAAGTCGTTCCAGTACAAGGGCACCCTTAAAACTCACCTCCGTCGCTTTCATTCGGGCCAGGAAGGTAGGCGATTGGAACTTTTGTCTTAAGTCGATTTTAAGAGAATTTTGTTTATTGTTTTTATTTACCATTTTAAACACAATATGGGTATTTCTATAGATTTTAAAAATGTTGTTGGAGTAGTAGGGTCTGGTTATCAGGCTTAAATTATTTTTTTATATCCATACTAACCTATGTTTTATTCTAAAATACAGTTTTATTATTAGTCAATGATACTTTAGAAGTGGTTGGATAGAAGTTTGGTATTTGAGAACACACACTTATGTCTATTTATATATTATACATTGATATATAACTGCGAATTACAACTCTTCCCCTCCCCTTAAGACAAAGTTTGACGACATTCGTCTTGCCCTGTGGCTCTGAGGATGCATAAATTTTAGAGATTTTCAGCAGGTTTAGGGTTTTGGGGGTATAAATTATAAAACCGCTTCAAACTCCCTCTTTTGTCCATCTGAAATTAAATCATTTCTTGTAGTGAACAAAATCCGTTTAGTTAATCCGTTAAATTACAAGAATAAACTTTTGTCTTATGATTATATTTCATTCGGTGATTAATTGCTAAAATTAGTAAATAATTTCTGTTAATTAGGTCAAGTCCAAGACGGACTCAGTTTGTTGACACCCAATGTTTCCCGCGGAAATTTGATTGGAGCCTCCCTGTTGGAGCGGCAGGAGCACTCCAAGCCGAAGGCTGTGGATTTCCCGTGCGGCCTGTGCGGGAAACGTTTCCGCAACGTGATGCGACTTCTTAAGCACTACAGCGTCCACGCCAAGGACAAGCCGTTCGGCTGCGACATTTGCGGTCAGCGTTTTCATACCGAAGCAAAAAGAGCCGGTCACAGGAAAGTCCACTTTCAGAACTCCGACGACCCCCAATTGCAACCCCCGCCGACTGTCTCCGAAAGCAGGAAAGAAGACGAATCCGGCGGTATCCGTGTCCTGCCGGAAACCGCCGTTTTCCCAATGGGAAATCTAACAGATTTGTTGGACATTGATAATCCACCGGGAGGCTCGGGAAAGACAACTGAATATAATATTAGGCAAATTCAAAACGAAAGAATGGCTGTGACAAAGATGGAAAAGGATTTGAATAGTTTGTCGGCGACTGATATTCCGAAAGGGAGTGGAACTATTGTGATTAGATCTGGTTTTCCGATTGTTGAAAACTTGGAATTGGGCACAAGTAACAACGACTCTATGTCGGCAGTTGTAGATGATAAAATCAAAATTGAGCCCATTACAAAATAGTAGTCAAATAACTTTTAGTTGTTTATGGAAAAAGTTTGGGTTTACGTTATTATGTTAGTCATACTTTTAGTGATTAGAAAGTTGTTAAATTATTGGTTTGACTCACTAAAATAAAGTTACTATAAGGAAAATTCTCGCAGACGAGACAAACGTTAAAAATGGGGTATTTTAGATATACCGGTATCCTAACAGTTTTTAGAACACTCCCCAAATTTCGAGGGTCGGTGTATATCACCCTTCTTCAAAAAAAAAACAACAAAAAACCTCAAAGGTTACCCACCTATGCCTACTAACTACCTAATATTAAATTCACGTAACGATTGAACGGTGTAAACCATTTCAGTCTCCGTCCTTCGGTCTTCGCCCGCCGAAAAATACTGTGTAAAAATGCTGTGTAAAAAGATTTAGGGTTTTACCGCGCAAAGAAAAATTGGAATGGAACACCGTGCTGAGACACAATTTCTGCTGCCATTGCGTTGATTAGACATTTTTGCGGACGAGAAAAAAAATTCTGAGCTATTATTAGTCGTTACAAAAAGGCGAACAATTATTGCAGTTGCGACAATTTTACCTATAAACTAATAATCTTTTCAAAGAAGATCAAACGATTAAAAAACAAAATTAGATTTACAATTATTCATAAAATAATATTAATCTCTTCTTGAAAATTGTGTTGTTAACCAATAAAATAAAGGGTGTTTTTGGTTTTTAATTGATAACTAAACAAAAAAGGCCCAATTTTACTTCTTTGAGTGCTTAAAACTGGGTTTGTAATCCAAAACACGAGTATCATGATTTTATGCTGGTGTAAAATTTCATACTCTAGTGATTATTAAAAAAACATTAACTAAAACTGAGCTTTAATAAGTTATAGGAACAATCTGTTCTTAATTCCCCATTAATTTTATTGTGATAGAAATTTTATATCTTAATTTATGACTTTTGTTACTGTGTAACTTGTGTTAAATTAATAATAACTATTTAAGTATTATTTTTTTAATATTATAGAAATATAAATTATTTTATTTGTCTATATTAACGTTCATGCATAATCAGTATTTAGATCCCACGGTTATAAAACAGGTATGTTGCGATCATACATGGCTGAGCATGGACCGGCAAGCTAGGGGGTGGCTGGCTACCCCGAGTAAATGGACCTTTCAAAGCTAGAAGGGGGGGGGGTCCGTACCTCCGCTAGTTTTTGAGGGGGGGGGTCGACGCGGGGTAGACCAGTTTGAAATCATAGAGGGGATCAGGAAGGTCCAGTTTCCAAACAAAGTTATTTTAAATCAAACAAAGTTATTTTAAATCATCGATTCCAATTTTTTAGCACTAGCACTAAGATAAAATCTTATACAGTAAATAGTTACCTACATTTATACCCAAAATTTGGCTCGGAAGGGGGGAGGGGTTGGTTGAGAATTCCAGAGAGGAGTAAGGTTTCAAAATAAACAAAATTTTGGGGGAGGCGAGCCTAGATTTTTTTCTACCAGAGCGGTCCGAAATTTTGAGGCTAGGGGAGTGGTGGACCCCACCACCCTACCCCCCTTATGCTTATGTATGGCTACGATTAAAAAAATTTTTGTACTGTTCCAACTACAAAGTATAATAACTAAGACAAGCAGATCTACTAAAAACAGGCGCTATTGTAGCTTTTAGTTTAATAAATATTGGTTTTCTATGATGAGAAAAATGCATTTACGTAATATAAGGCTTCTTGATAGCAAGAATATAATACAATAGCATTTCCAGCTCTACACTAAATTGTGAACAAAATTTTGCTAGAAAAGTCACACATGCGCAAGTTGTCTATTGTGCAAAAATAATCGCAAAAATACTCAACCATGAATGGTCAAACGTTTCTCTGATTATTTGGTGGAGGCGTTGACAGGAAATAACTCGCTTATAATAACACTTAGCCATATATATATATTTTTTTACGTACAAATCTTGATTACACGTTTTAAAACAAACAATTTCTAATATAAATCAAGATACATAATCGGTGTGATGTCGTTATTAAACACCCCAGATCATAGGTGGGCAGCCTCTTGGATTTTGGGGGGGAGGGGGTATAAGGGGGGGTCAAATTTTAGAGAGCGGGGTGTCCGGCAAGACCCAAATTTTAAGGGAGGGTTGTACCAATATTTCCGCGCTGCCTTTAAATGGGCTTAAAACGCGTAAAAAAAGGTAAAACAAGCTTATAAATGCTTTAAAACTGTAGAACTAAAATAAGATCTTATTGCAAGTTATAAATTTTATTTTTTAATTCTTTTAATAATAATGTGTTTATATACTCTTATAATTAGATTAAAAATCATAGTTTTTTTAATAATTACGTAATAATAGAATAGTTATATTATTGTCTTGATTATAAAGACAAGTAACACAAACTTTTTAATCCATAATCTTATATTTAATTAAAGATTATATCGATACATGTGCGTAGCTAAGAGGGGAGTCTAGAACCCTCTCAGGTCGGCAAAGGGAAAAGTTTGGGGTTAGACCCCCACTTTGCAGTGGCGTGCCCAGGATTTCATTTCTGGGGGGCGGTCTGGAAGCACTACTAACCCTGAAGGAGGGTCTGGGGGACGGCAGCCCCCCAGATATGGGGGTCTGGGGAGCAAGAGCCCCGCAGCGGGGTCAAGGGGCGGAGCCCCTTGTCAGGGGGGTCCGGGGGCAGAATGCCCCCCGGGGGAGAAAATTTTTAATTTAAGGCGCTAAAATACACTTGAAATTTTATTTCCAGATGATAGGGTAGTGCATTTAATTTCGGCACTTTTTCGTTTTTCCAATGTAACTTTTCACTGTATGGCCTGATTTTTATGTTTGATAGCTCATTTTAAAGCTTTTACGATACTGCGTTGCGTCATAAAAAATTCACTGTACGAAAGTTTTTTTTTACTTAATTAAATCAGTTTTTAAAAAAATGGAAAATTGCCGAAATTAAATGTATGCATTTAATTTCGGCACTTTACAAACAATCGATTGTTTCTCAGTCAAAAAATCATTATTTTCAAAAATTTAAAAACCTATCATTATCTCCAGACAGTTTTCTTTAATTTAAGCTTTTACTTGTTGTTCAACGTGTAACTGGAAAAAAGTTACAGCTAAAATGCTAAATGGTATCAAAATGAGGAAAATTTGGGGAAAAAATTGCATTTAATTTCGGCAATTTTTAAAAAGACCCCCTTAATCGAGTTTAAGTGCAGTGCTATGACTCCTACACATTTTAAAGTTGTCTTTTAATTATTTACAACTACAATTTACCACCCGACCGCTAAATTCAACCCGTTTTTACCTACAGCAAGAGTGTGCCGAAATTACACTATTTTATTTTATAACGATTGCTCACCACAGACGCAACGTAGAACCACGGGGACTAAAAATTCGGAAAATAGACTAAATTTTACCAGGACAGGTTAATTTTTAAACCAATTTATTGCGTAATCATGAAATGCCCATGTTCTAAAAACGAGTAACAATTTTAAAAGTATAAATCACACAATTTCACATGAAAATATCATAACATAAGAAATAAAAAACTCACGACATTCATCTACATATAATTAGCTCTCATTTGAGCTATCAAACGTCGTATTTCGTCCAGGATTACCAAAGATATAGTCCAAAATCAAAAATGCCCAATTGGGAAAAGTGCCGAAATTAAATGCACTACCCTACTTATTACAGAATTTAAGGTTTCTTATACCTACACATTTAAAACATGCGTTTAAAACGTTAATTAAAAGATAATATAGAGCTTATAGTAGTTTTATTGAACTGTATACCTTAACTACTGAACGGGATAATCGATTTGTAATCGAAAAACTAAGATAAATTGCCAATTAACTCTCCGCGCGAAGCGCGGAAAATTTTTTTTAGCATTTTTATAACGCTTAAAAATTTTTCTCCGGGAGGCGAATTTGGGGGGGGGTGTCCCCGACTACCCCAAATTTAGGGCAATGTCAGCAAAATCCCAAATTTTGGGGGGGTATAACCCAACCCCCCCCCCTTGCCCACCTATGCCCCAGATGGTTTCTCCTTTTGCTTTTAAAAAAACCATTTGCATGATTACGGTATTTTTCGTACAGTCAGCAATGTTAGTGTGTGCTATACCTTATTTTTATTTTAAGTTTAAGTGCGAGGTGTCTACAGTGCTGACGCACTCACCTCCCCTCACAGCACTAATTGGGCATCGCGGTCGACGTGTTCAAAAGATAATAAAAATAGCTTTTAAAAACGCTTCTAAAACGGAGAATTATGTCATTCTTTGCCGGAACAAATGCTCCACGATAGTATTTTTGATTTTCACAAAATGTGTCAAAATCTTATTTTATTATTTAAATAATGTTCTTTGTAATGGAGCTTCGAAGCAACCACATGGGGACAAAGTCTCTTTTTGTATTAATTTTATGAAAATTAATTAATTGAAAGCTGAAATAATAAGTGTAAAATTTAACGGGCGCAGCTACTTCTGATTGAAAATGGCTGGATTTTCGAAGCGCCCATGATATTGGAGAGTAGAAACATCACAAATGTATAATACTATTATGGAGCGGTAAAATTATAACTAATAAAATGGGACTATATACCAACAAGATTTTTTCCGAAAACAGGAAGAACGCCATATACTTAACGAGGCGGATAAATTTTTTTAATAAAACTGCAAAAGGTTTATCGGGGTCTTTCTTTAACTAAGATTAACTCAATTTTCGCATGTACTACTTAAATTCTTTTTTTAATGGTGAGCTGATTCTTTTGTAAAAAAACTTACGACAGTGCAAAATTCAGGAGTTCAATGATAAATTTCGTAAGTCTGTCGCAAATTTTCCGAAATATACTAAAAAAAACTAAGTGAGGCAAGCACACTTCTATTTTTTAAGGACAAAATTTTTTTTTCAAATGACAAAAAAACAGTTTTACGTGTAAATTGTTAAATGTAAGGTCTTTGGCAAATAAAATTCATAACTTACAATTACTTCTTAAAAGCCAAATATACGATGTTTTTATTTTTACTGAATCTCATTTATCACCTGAAATACCAGATTCTATTTTTATACAAAATGAAAAATATGCACTGCACAGATTTGACCGAAATAGCTATGGAGGAGGAATTGCTATATTTGTTAAATTGCATATAGTAAATTGTATACGAATACTTTTACCGACAGAATATAATGAAATTGAATATATTTGCTTAGATATTTATGCAAATAAGCAAACTTGTTACAGAGTGCTAGCCGTTTATTTTCTTCCGTGCAATACTAACAATATAAAAAATCACCAAAACTCTGTGAAGCGTTTTTGATTTTGTTTCGAACTCCAAAAAACCAATAATTGTTTGTGGTGACTTTAACTTTACTAAAATTGACTGGTCAATTCCAGTTAGCAAAGGAAACCAGTGCAGTATCAAGTTTGTAAATGCATGTTTTAAGAATAATTTAACCCAGTTTGTAGAAGAACCTACATGCAATGATAATTGTTTAGATCTAGTTTTATGTAATTCACCAAATTTAGTCAGGTCGATAAATGTTGCTGACCCTATAACTAAAAATTGTGATCACTACGCAATCGATTTTAATTTGAATATTTCTAAAAACAACAATATAACAAACAAAGTCATTCCGAATTTTAAGAAAGCAAATGTAAACGAAATTAAGAAATATTTAGCTAAAACCAACTGGCTAAAATTAGCGTCTGATTGTAAAAAATTTGATGGGACTCCCGATGTTGAAAATTTTTTTTTAAAGATTTCGGAAGAGTTAAACTATTGTATTGACACTTTTGTACCAAAAACTGTAAAACGGCCTTCGAAATTCCGTTTTCCGAAATTTATCCAAAAATTAGCCAATGAAAAACTCAAAATTCACCGTCAAAAAAAAGAAATCCACAATTTAAAGAAAAAATATAAGTCCTGTTGTCAAAAATATGATAATGCTGTCAAAAAATATTTTGAAGACAGAGAAATCAGTATTATCAAGTCAAACAATGTTAATGCGTTTTTCAATTATGCAAATTCTAAAACAAAAAATAAACCTTGTATTCCTCTGATTAAAAAGGAAAACGGCCAATATGCTATGGATGATAAAGAAAAATCCGAAATTTTTAGCGGGTTTTTTGCAAATGTGTTTACTGACGATAATAACAAAAACCCAATTTTTCCCCAAAAAGTGCCAAATAATATTGGTTTTCATACAGTAAAATTTTCGCATGATAAAATAATAAAAGCAATACAAAAACTACCAAACAAATTGTCACGATCACCAGACGGCTTTTCCTTAAAATGATTGATTCTGAAATTGCTTATCCTATGCAGATTTTATATGAAATGAGTATGCAAGTTGGGGTCCTACCAAATATTTGACTAACAGCAATAATAAGCCCAATTTTTAAAAAAAGGTATGGCTTCAGA
>JASAMX010022098.1:0-55169 GCA_030248175.1 Microlaimidae sp. YZB2_3
AGTTCAAGTGTAGTAAAAAAGCTATTTTCTTCCCTTCTCGTGGTTCGGCCTATGGTGTAATGGATCGCATGCCAGAATTGGTTTTGAAACTTACAGGTTTAATTTTTGTATTGGCCATTTTTTTAGATAAATTTTGCTGTTTTTAATTTTTCAACGCCCTGTTATTTTCGCTTTCCCTTTGGGTCGTCAAACTGCTTATACCCTGCCTTTATAAAACTTTGAAGTGATTTATTAGATGACCTCACATGTTTTTCAGATTCTCAGTACTGGTATTTTCAGTATCGTTGAAAATGAACCTATTACAAAGTTATTCCGCGATTGCGGTTTTGTGTTGTGTGAATTTTGGGAACTCTGAAGTTGTCAATGTGGTTTCCTGTACTGAATTTTCTCGCAAAAGATGCTGCAGCAAATTTCAAATGGGAATATATTGTCCGGAATACTGCCGCCGAACTCTCTGCCACGCCCAGAGCTCAAGACGAGGGAAAAATTTGACCAGCTTATTTGATGCGTTTCGGTAATTATTCAGAAAATTTTTTCACGGAATTCCAAAGTCATATGTAATTTTTTTCAAAATAATGTTTTTTCTAAAAAATTCCGTTGCAGTTCAAAATGAATTGCAATGCGTTTTTGTTTGAGTGATTTTTGACGCTGAAATCTTTTTTCGGTATGCCTATTTGTTTTTACCATTCAAATAAACTTGCTTTTTATTTATAATTATAAAAAGAGCCTAAAATAAGAATTATAAATTATATTATGTAAACTTGGAAGTGTATAGTGCTATGTACGTGTAGACAGCGTTTTTTTACTGGTTAAACTTTTCCTCTGCAAAAGAATTTCAAAACCTGCCAGTTATGAGAGATGTCAAAGCAGCCAGAGCTCCTGATTCCAAAATGAATATTTATGCTCGCAGAAGGTTACGCCTCGACAACTAGCTTTTTAAACCTTTCTAGGTTTAAAAGTCTAATGAAATTGGGTTGTTTGAAAAAATATTATTTGAGAACATTATATAAAATATTAGTTTTAACCCTTTGGGAATTCTTCCGTCGCAAATCCACAGAAGGGATTCCTCATCAGTCCTGCTCAGTGTTAAAGGACGCTTGTCGCCTGCGATCTGCGTGAAGTTTAACCCTTTGGGATTATTTCGTTCCAAAACCGCTGTAAATCCGCACAAGGGATTGCGCACCAATGCTGCACTGTGTTAAAATTAGCGTCTGGACAATCGGAGGCTCGGCGTTTAACACAGTGCAGCACTGGCTCGGAATCCCTTCTGTGGATTTGCAGCGGAAAAAATACCAAAGGGTAAAAACTTAGCCGCAGTGGCGCGGAATCTCTTCTGCGGATTTGCAGGGTTAAAAAAATCCCACGTTAAAAGCACCTAAATTATCATTAATAATTATTTTTAATTTAAATTTCCATATTTTATTTCATTCGTTTATAAAAATTTAGTAAATTACGCTCACTCATTAGTAAAAACTGTAGCCACTTTTTCTATCCATAAGAATTATTTTTTGCGTAATAAGCACATAAAACTCATTGTCAGCGCTTAACCCGCTTAAGAAGGTTATTTACCAATGTCTTTTCACAGCGTTCCAAACCGCATTTCGCTGCCTCGTCGAAAAATTCCGGAAAACGGCCGAAACCCTTCAGAACTAATCCTGACTCTAGAACTTCCGGGTCTCTATCGTCAGATTCTCGACCGGCGAAAGCCTCCGAATCCCAGTTCATTCCGTTCGATCGGGAGCGCTACGAAAATTTCCTTCGATTCGGTTCGGACAGCGGTGGCGGTCCTGAATCGCCCCCTAATCGATCCGGCGGTGGTCGACGATTGGAAAACTCAAATCGCAATAGAAATCTAAATCGCAATGAAAACCCTAATAACAATGAAAATCTGAATCGCAATGGAAACCGTAATCGCAATGGAAACTGGAATCGTAATGGAAACCCTAATCGCAATGGAAACTTAAATCGTAATGGAAACCCTAATCACAATGCAAACCCTAATCATAATAGAAAACCTAATAGCAATGCAAACTTAAATCGTAATGGAAACCCTAATCACAATGCAAACCCTAATCATAATAGAAAACCTAATCGCAATGGAAACCGTAATCGCAATGGAAACTCAAATCGAAACGAAAACGGAAGGCAAAATGGAAACCGTGGAAAATCGGAATTGCGGAGGAATTCCGGGAACAGACCAGAACCGCCGATTAACGACGAGGTCCGCGGAGAAAATGGAGAAAATTCGAGAAAATTCGAAAATTTAGGTGTTAACTGTCGGGAGAAAAATTGAGTTTTGGCTATAATATTATGGGGAAATCAAACCATTAGCTGACCTTTATGCTTGCAGTATTAAATCGATTATTTAACAATAATAAATTTAAAGTTTTTGACAAAAACGATTTAATAGTTAAGATTAAATACAGTAGTTTATGATTTGTTCTTTATTTTACATAAAGTTGCCTAATTTTTTTGTATATGTTAAAATGGCTGAAATTACTAAAATTGTCCAATTTGTTTAAAAAACTTTATAACCGCTGATTTTTGATTGATTTTCTTATGTTCTCATACAGGTTCTCAATGTCGGCCTGCTGTTATTTATCAGTAATTAGACGATTTCTGCAAACTCTGTAAAATACATTATTTTTCAGAGTTTTACTAAAAGTTTAAAGACTTATACAAAAATGAAAGAGTATATATAGATTTTAATCAAAGTTGTTTTAGTTTGGTTTGAAGACAAAAATATACTTAAACTACGTTTAATAGCTTTAAACTTAGGAAATTTTTTTTGTCAAAAATAACAAGTAACGATATTATTCAATTTTATAAATAAATTTGAACAAAAAAAAACGTTAAGCTAAAAATTTTTTTAGCTCAAGCATTAATACTAAAAACTAAAACTAAAATTGGTACCGAATTTATCTGTATAAAATCAATGCCAATAGACTATTGACCTTTCACACTCGATCTTTAACACATGCCAGAACAATCCGACGCCTGCGGGACGGAGCCCCATTATCGCCCCTGCGTGACGCCGGAAGAAGCCGAATCTCAGTTCAAATCCTGTTGCAACAGCAAAAATATGGGTTTGTGCGGTCTCACCGTTTGTTCCTACAAGCGGAAAATTTCCGAACTCGCCGTCGCCTACACTTCCAACATATGCAGCAGTCGGGATACTCAAAAATTGATGGACTGCGCTGCGGGCGGGGAAAATAACCGACCCTGTTGTCAGGCCAAAAACGTCCACAGGGACTGCCTGATATTCTGCAACCCCAAGAAGTAAGTAGCTCTGAATCTGAACGAACTTAGAATATAAAAAAATATAAGCGTATAACAAATTTTAAAATACAAGATTACGCGTAAAATTGCTCATTTTTTGTAAGCAATGGTAACAATAGTTGAGTACATTTTTATACCCATTGAGCAATCTTTAATGTACAGAATAACAAAAAAACACGCCATTTTGGTGGGTAATATCTCCTAATCTGCCGCACATATATTTTGACGAAAACAATTTTGAGGATTATTAGAGGCAGGAGTAAGATTTTCACAAAAAATCGCTAAAATCGAAAGCAAAAACTTTTACTCTGTAACCGCACCTTTTACGTATTAGAATTTAAAAATGAATGGATTTTTTATCGTGTATAAGTACTAAACAAATTCATTCTGATTGAGCACCATTTTTTTACATTACCACAGCAACAAGCGTGAAACAAATACGCAATTTCCCGAATTTTATTATAGCTTATGACGTTGAATGTGATTAGGAGAAATAAAATCCTCTGCTTTTTATAATTTACCGGTGCAGAGCTACTTTGAAGTGGGCTTAACAACTTGGGATCCCAACATTTAAAATGTCAATCTGACTACGATACCATTAATTCTTGTCATCAGGTACCTGTATAAATTCTCTACCAGTTAAATAAACGTTAAAACTTTCCATAATTCTCTATATATAAATTTAAAGAACCGCAAATTTAGGCACGATCTTAAAAATCGCTGTCAAACTTTATCTTTTTATTTGGTTTATTTGCTGAAAATTTATAACTCATAAAAATATGATGCTTTAAAATAAACCAATAAAAATTGTTAAAAAAACGTTTTGAACTCCTTAGTTTTGTAGCAAAAATGTTGCAATAACTATTTCAAGGAGTTTTGTTTAGTTTATCTTAGAGCGTATGCAAATAATTTTAAGTTCTCCAAATTTATAATTTGAAAAACTACTTGCACCGAATTTTTTACCCAAATAGATTTATAAAAAAATGCTGGCACTAATTTTAAGTGATTTTCAAACTAGTCGAAATTACAAAATTTAACAACTGCATACCTGAAAATCACCCGCAAGACAGACTCTCCGTTTTCGCGACACTTAAAATAAATCTCGTTTTACATTTTTTTGGTCTTTAAAATACACAAATTATGCTTTTTTTATACCTAACCTAAAGTGCACTTTACATTTTTTGATACTTAAAATGCATTTTTCTTTACTTAATAAAGTACGCCTTACATTTGTCGATACTTAAAATAAAATACGCTATCGATACTTAAAACAAAAGAAGTCAATGATTTGGTCGAAGAGTTTATACGAACCAAGGCCGGTTTAACTCCGGGTAAAACCTACGCGGGAGGAAACAACGATGCGTTGCGCTCCATCACCGATTTCATTCCCGGGGTCAGCAAGGGTGGAGGCGGAAAAGGCGGAGGCGGAAACCCCCTGGGAACCCTTGGAGCCAACCTGGCCAAACCGGTGGCGGGCGCCTCGAAACCGGCCATCCCGGGCATAGGAGGTGGCGGCGGAGTACTGGGCGGCCTTTTGGGTTAAAAGGTCGGGGTGATGATGGTAAATCTTCATTGACATACTGTACATCTTCTGCACGATTTATTTATTTCAAGGTATTGGAACTATTCTAAGTGTACATATCGTTGTTACTCTGACACAATGAGTCAGAAGCGTCGTAAAATACTGATAACTGTAACTCTTTTTATATCTTAACACACAATTAATCTCAACAAAATGAGTCAAAGTCACGTTGATTTTATAATGATTGTGACTCTTTATGTCAGAGTAACGACAATATTGGCTTGAAAACGCTAAACTACACACGATCTATTCAATGACTTTAACGAACATCTTTCCAGTAGTTTTTTGGGAATTTGGCAAACAGAAAGACCCGTAACTTCCATCGACTTATACTTATATTGAAGAAAAATTTCTTTAGTTAACAGCTCAATGTCATTTGATTTAACAATTTTGTGCTTTTTAGGATTATAAACTATGCCATTTTAACTATTTTTTATGAAAAAAATAATAAAATTTTTTCAACTTATGTTAGAAATAATAGATACAAAAACATTTAAAAGTGACTTTTTTAATAACCGATCTTTGTATTCAAGCCTGTATACAGGGCTCATTACCCTTAAGGCTGGTACATACTTATATAAAAACGTCCTTTGGACAAATTCCAAAGGACGTGTTTACATACGTTTATACGCTGTGTTTGTCCTTTGGACTTTGTCCAAAGGACGTTTTTACATAAGTATGAACCAGCTTTTAGACCATCTAAAGGTATGGTCTAATCGAATCGTTTTTATTATTTTACATTATCAGTTGCCAAAAATTAGGACTTATAAAATTAAATAACAAATAGCAGTAGTTTTTTATATATGGAACTTTTTGATTTACTCCAAAAATATTATTTAAAAATAAAATTTATACAGACATTATTTTAATACAATTATAATTTCACCGGACCCACACCACACACTTTGAAAAGCAAAACTGGTTAAATAAATTTACTATATATTTATTTTAATTATGAATTTCAAGGCTGCAAGTCAATTTTTACGAAACCCTTCTTTATTTAATAAAATAATTTTTAATATATAAGAGACCGCTAATAGGCTAAACGGTTGTAGATTTGGTTTATTTTCATAAATTTACTTAGTTTCACGGACAAAATTTTGATTTATTTTTATAAGCTGAAATGTTTTAACTACCAAGAAGTCAGAACCTTTAAAACCATTCCCATTTCATTATTTTGATTTAAAATAACTGAAATAAATTGGGGCAAGTCTTTAAGGTCTCTCCGGACAGTTTTTTTAAGTATGGAAAATCGCGATTTTTGGCATACGAGATCTCGTGAAATACAGTAATATTTCACTAAAAAAATTATATGAGTGTTAAAAAGGCAGAAATATCACGATTATAAAGAGAACATTCATTATTTTATTGTAAGTAATTGAAATAATTAATATTAAAAATCAAATTGCAATGAAATTTTTTTAAAACCCTTACAAATATTTACTGAACACTATTTATTAAAACAAATACTTCCAATAGAGAGACACCGTACCCTTTTTCACGTACGTAAAAATTAAATTGAATACTGTTGTATTTATGGTTTAATATACAATTTTCCGTGAAAAATGGGGGTTAATTTTTCCAAAATTTCGGTGAAACTTCGATTTAATTTAATTTGGTAAAATTTAAAGCTCCAGATAGTATATTTCTATTGAAATTTATAATTTTTGGAAGGCCATAAAATCTTTTGTATTTTTTAACGCATAAATAGTTCTGTCGTGCGTCGTGCGTTTTGTCGATTTATTTCAGAGGGTATGTTTATAAATCGCTTTTAGAGCTCATTAACTCATGGTACAAGTGGCATAGTCGGTTAGCGCGTCGTCAAATTTTTGAAAGGTCCCGAGATCGATTCCCACATAAAACAGATTTGGCCTCAATTTTTTTTTCATTTTAATAATGTTTTTTTAGTGTTTTTAAAATTTTAAAAGTTTATTTCACATAAATTCAAAAAATATCATTATTGTAAACAGGATTTGTTGTCTACTTTTCGCCAATTAGTCAAATTTTCGTCATTTGAATATCTTAAAATATTATAATACTCAAAAGTATAATAATTCAAAAATAAATTGTGTGTAAATAAAAATGTGTTATTTTTGCTCTTTATTGCAATTGGTTTACTACTGAACGCTCTGCAATAAAAACTGTCCGGAGAGACCTTAAGGTGCAATGCGGCCAACTATTGATTTGAAATTTTTTATTTGAGCCTTTTTGGTATCAAGGCTACAACATTTGCAAATTTTAGTATCAATGGTCCAGCTTTGAATAAGTAGGTTGTTTTGGTTTGATATAAAAATTTGATTCGTGAGAGTGCTTTTACATACATAAAGCAAGAGTGGCTCTGGTGCTGCTAAACAGTGCCACCATTATAAGTAATTATTTAACCTGAAAACATCTTTTAAATATTCTATTTGCATTTTCGGGACTATTTTTTTCGATTATAAATTTCGAAAAAAATCACTTTTATTACTAAAAAATTATCAGAAAAAATAGTGGTTTACTTTGAAGTTTCGAGGGTGTTTAGGAGTCCCAAACACCGAAGTTTCGCTCCAGAGCTCCGTGAAGATTAACAACTTATATAGACCAGAAGTCGCATTCTGAAGAAACCCTTATATTTACCCCCGATAAATCCATTTCAATGAAAATAAAAAAATAAATATATATTGTAAATAAAAACCTGCTGCATATGGGACAGAAAATGATTGCAATGAATTTTTTAATATTTTTTTTTCTCGCGCCGCAAAACCACCTCACGCAAAATAAAAAAAATTTAATCAATGTCAAGAATACATGAAAATTAATTAATAAAGAAAAGAAGAATGAGAAATGAAGAACAAATTATATGGGCTATGTGTGGATCTAACCTAAACATACATATATTATGCATATATGTCTATATGCATACTAGCATAGCTGCTATTTGTTCTAACTAAAATAATTATGCATATTTTATATGATATATGATAGTATATATGTTATGTATGCATACGTATGCATATTTTTTTCATATTATATGCATACGTATGCATTTTTCCGGAAAGTATATGCATACGTATGCATTTTTTGAAACTTTTATGCATACGTATGCATTTTTTTAACTTATTATGCATACGAATGCATAAAAGTTACAAAAAAATGCATACCATGAAAATAAAAAAACATACGTATGCATATCAATTTATGCATACGTATGCTTAACATATGCATACGTATGCATATAAACATATGCATACGTATGCATTTAGGTTGGATCCACACATAGCCTGTATAATTTTTTCTTCATTTCTCATTCTTCTTTTCTTTATTAATTAATTTTCATGTATTCTTGTCAATGCGCGTATTTTATTTTTTTATTAAATTAATCCTACGAGAGAAAATATTTAACCACCTCTCGAGTTGGATAAATTCTTATTCTTTAAACAATAGAAAAAATAACCTTAACCTTAACCTTAATATATAATAATATATAATAACCTTAACCTTAATCTTAACCCGACTTTTACCTAGGTAAAATTGATTTTTCACTCGCATCCTTAAGCACGTAAAAAAAAGTTAATCTGGGGTAACTTTTAACCACACGTCAGAATGCGACCCCAGAACATAATAAAAAACAAAAAAAAATTAAAAAACACAGCTCAAAGGCATAAAACACGTTTTTTGCTATACGGAACCAAATTGAAATGTCAAAATTTGCCAGTTTGTTAGCAAAATGTTTTTTAATGACTTAACTGAAGCTAATAACTTATCAATTTAATTTCATAATAGAGTTTTTTATATCTATATTATTTTTCTAAAAAAATAAACATTTCGCGCAATTGGTTTAATAATCTATAGATTTTTTGGATATCTCATTTATTTTAAAAACTTTTAAGACCAAGACAATTTATAATGTAGTTCAAAACAAGAACCGCTTTTCTTGCAAGTAAAACTATATAACTAACGGATAATACTTTTGAATGTTTTCGATGCATACAATATTTCAGTCATATTCGAAGTTTGACAACAATATTAAAAACCGTTTGTAATAAAAATTTTAAAGCTTAGAGAAGTTAATCTCCAGTATACGACTTCACGGGCAAGGTTTTTACAATGATAAGAGAATTTTTAATTATTAAGCTATTTTCATGCCTTTCGCTTGGCGTAAAAATTTAAAACTGCCAAAAGTTACAATTTTTTGTGTTTTAAAAATCAGTAAAAAATTACTATTAAATTTAGTACACGATTTTTACAAATTTTTTTAAATTTTCGTTTTTTATTTCAATGAATTTTCTTTTTACACTTAAAAAAGCTTCAAATCAAAAGTTCTTACAATAATCGAGGCAAAAATTCACAAAAATTTTTACGTATATATATTGAACAAAACATAATAGTTGACACTAAAAGTTTCATTAACCAAAGATGCAAAATAGATTTTTTTGTAGTTTTCCACAAAAGATTTATTAGCTAAAAATTAGCCTTTTTTAGATTTGACTTTTGTTTCATTTGCCTTAATTTTTTGTATTAGGTTGTTATCGTAAATTTATATAAGGGAGAGACATTAGAAGAACACTTAAAATTGTGCGGTTATGACGTTTTTTAAGCGAATTGGAAAGTATATTTTTTAATCCCGCATTTCCACAAGAAAACAATAAAAATTTGTCAACTTTTGCCCTTAACAAATTTGTTTTTTTTTGTTTTAAATTAGGTAATTTGATAAATACTTTGTAAAATAAGTATCTTTATCTTTAATATTAAACCATTTTTTCTAAAATTTAAACATTTTGTTGCTAAATAGTTGAATGATTACTACAAATTACCGAGGTCAGCTAGAAGTGATTTGCCTATATAAGTTCAAAGTTCGCCGTATTATTATCGCACTCGGGGGTTAAACGTTTATTGGCAAATACATAAGTTACAAATTAATATATTCAGAACCTGATCAAAAATTTCAGACGTTGTTGTTTATAAAAGAGTTGTTCAAACGCATTACAAAAAGTTAACTTTAGCACACGAATCAACTGGTGTTACAAATTTTACTTGCTTAAAATACTTATCGTGTTTTTTAAACAGAACAATTTTCCTAGTTTAGTAATATAAAGTTATTACATATAAGAATAACAAGGCATTTAAAACGATAGTACAGTGTATCATAGTAATAAAGGCGTAGTTTTTTGCATTTTATTAAAATTATTTTTGAAATAAGAATAAAAAACACGACAATAAATAATTCTTATGTTTTCATCCCAAAGAAACCGCTGTTATACTTTCATAAATTCAAGCATCTATTAGATGCTTCCTATTATTGTTAAATTTTTATCAGCACAATTTAAGTTTAGTCCGCGTTTTTGACGCAGTTAAGAGATAACATTTTTTTCGTCAAAAATAAATATACAATTATTCAAAATAAAACAATATATATGGCCGTGTTTTACGTGTATTATTTTGCGTGTTTTATTATAATTTTTCTACAGAATTTAAGAGAAAAGGTAATCTTTTTGATTTATGGCTTTCTTATGCAAAACAAAATAGTTTTTTAGGCAAAACAGAATAAAATTATTATAAGGCAAGCAGAAAAATTTAGCTATGAATCTAACATAACACAATCCTGATGTTTCCCACCTTAAAATAAAAATTCGTCGCGCACTGAATGTTCTTTACTAATCTTTTTAAAATTTAACGTATTAAAAATACTAATAAATAATGCGCATGTTTCAAACTAGTTTACGTATTACTTTAAAGCTATGGACCTACCTAGTATAACAAAAATTGGGTCGGCAGTCTTACCACGAAACAAAGTTTCTCTGAGATTAAATGCATTCTAATAATTTTAAACTGGAGGTATTACAAATAATAACACGTCAGAATTTTAAGGATTTTAAAATGTCATATACATTGTAATATTATTGATCTCGTTATATAGGTTTTGCTCATTGGGAATGGTTGTGGGAAGAGCTACTAGAATCACTTTTAGCCAATTAGTGCTTGGGAAAATGACTTTTAGCTAATTAAACTCCAATGAATAAAAGATCTCCTTTTTCACAAGCACTAATTGGCTAAAAGTGATTCTATAATGTTATAACTTTGTAAAGAATATTAACACTGAACAGTTTCTGTTTATATAGGAAGGTTTTGACTATCGTGAAAATATCTATTTAAGCAGGTTTATCGGCTTTTTTAAAATAAATTCAAGCATTACAAAATGTTTTTTTTTTCTGATTAACCCAAAAAATTTACATATAAAAAATTTTAGTTAAGCAAAAATAGTTCTAACATAGGCAAAAAATTAGCAAAATACTTGAAATTGTTTTAATATTGTTCTTAAATTTCTGGTTTTTACAAAGTATAAATTATTCATTTTATAACGATTTTGATATTGTGGATTGACCGCGGACCAAAATTATGTCATGCTAATGCTAGATAGGTCCATAGCCACATCCCCCTTAACTAAGCTCCGCCCGCAAAAATACAAAAATCAATAAATTACTATGTTAAACTATGTCCTAAGTCTCAAAAAGAAAATGAGCTGTGTTTTCTAAAATTAGCTGCACTTTTTTGAAACGCGGTCCTGAAAATTTAAAAAAACCGTAAAAAATTTTTATACAAAATTAACTAATACTTAAAATAAAATTCAATTCAATTCAGTGCAATTCGTCTTTTGCTCGCATAAGATGTCATAACTTGTGCAATATTGAGGTGATTTTAAAACCAATCTATCATTTTATTTGTATTTCAACGAACAACATGTTTCAACGAACAACACAGTGTTGTTATCAGAATTTCATATGTTATTGGCTGTTGTTTGGTTTTTATAATTAGAATTGCAAAATACTAATAACAGCCAAGAAATTGTTAAATTCTGATAACACCATTGTGTTGTTCGTTTAAATACAAATAAAATGATAGTTTGGTTTTTAAAATAGCCTCAATATTGCACAAGTTATGACTACTTTTGCGAACAAAAGATTAATTGCAACATTTATTTTAAGTATTTCCTATTTTTCTATAAAAATTTTTTACGGTTTTTTTTATATTTTCGGGAACGCGTTTCAAAAACGCGCACTTAACTTTCGCAACCCCACCTAATTTTCTTTTGAGTCTCAGGAAATACTTTAACATAGTAATTTATTGATTTTTGTATTTTTGCGAGCAGAGCTTAGTTAGGGAGGATACGTTTATACAAAAGTTTTTTTTTGTACTTTTCAAATATTGCATTCAGAAAAATAAGTTAAACAGCAAACTTAAAAGGTAACAGGAATACTTAAAATTGTTTCATTGTTGTTGTTGTTTTATTTCTACCTCTAAGAATATTTTCATGGCAAATTTTTATTTTTATGGGTGCGGACATGGGTTTCATAATTGTATTATGCTAGGCAAGTAAAGAAAACAACAAAAATTTTAGATTCCGATTTTTGCTAGGGAATTTTAGGGGTTGTTCAGGTTAGAGTCAGGTTTGTTTACGTGCTAAACATGGCTACCTCTTTTGACATTTTAACTAAATTTTTGAAACAAAATTTTAAATCTCAGTTGGATTCCAAAATTTGTGAATATCATAAGTTCATATTAATAAGTCCTAATGACCGTGTTTTAAATTGGTAAAATACTCCTAATTCATTTTATTCTCCCTAAACAAGTCAGCTTAGTTTAGCTCACTTATAGCTAATCTAGTGATTATTTTAAATTTTCTTTTGTTTTATTGATACCCGCGATGCCATTTCCCTGCAGCGACTTAGTTTTCTGATTTTTAATAAATCTGCTGAAATCAATATATAAACATAGAATTCATATAACGCAATTAGATTACGATTTTGCTGGTGATATGATGAAAAGGTTTGAAGCGAGTGAGATTTTGCGCGCGAAATAAAGCAGTGTATGGTGCAAAAAATATTACTTTTAGCACAACATAAAATTTTTCTTGCAAACATTATTTGTATGGAATTTTGTGGATTAATAGAGTTACAATAAGTAAGGTTAAATCAAAATAAATACTAATTATACTGACTATTTGAACATTTTTGTGATAAATAATAACATGATTAATTAACAATTATTGATTATTATTAGGCCTATTTCCTTTTTTTAAACATTTTATTTTAAACCAATCAAATGTCACCTAATCGTATTGTAATTTTAGCCGATCGTATACACCACTGCAAAATTTTTTGCCAGTAAATCTCAGGGAATTTTATTTTGTGGTTTTTTTATAATAAAAACACAAACTCATAAAACAGATACGAATTGCAAACTTAAAAATAAGCTTAAAAAGAACAAGATTTTTTTTTTTCAAATTAATGTTCTATAAAACTAGAAATTTGCGTGTTTGAATTCAATTTATTATTTCCATTGTGGTTTTAAAAAAAACACAAGATGTATAAAATACCAACTAAATTTCCCAATCCACGCCTTCGCTTTTTTTGGCTTTTTGGAAAAAATTTAAAAAAAATATTCAGCCAATAAAACTATACAAAATAAAATTTCGTTTTTACTAACAAATTTCTTTGTTTAGTTTTTTGAATTAAAAGGATCAGAGTAACATTAAAATTAAACTTAAAGTCAAATATCAAATCCTAAATAAACTCTAAATATTTAGAATGAAACTTGATTGCATCGATTTTAGATTCAGGTTTTAAATAAACACTATACTGATGGCTGGAAAAATAAAAACCATATAAATCAGTTTAATTTACGATTGTTAAACATGGTATTTACAAAAAGGCTTCGTTAAGGAGCTAAGATCCACAAATTCTAAAATTTTGTTTTATCGTTTTTTTGTTGGCCCAACACATCTGTTTCAATTATTTTTCTGTCTTAAAAAATTTTTAAATCAAATTTGATTTTAACAGTAGCCTTCTGTTTCAAAAAGTTACAAAAGTTTACATGTACTGAAAATTTTATTAAGACTTAGTGGAAATATAAATTCCTATTTTAAAATCTTTGTGAGATGCAACGTACAATGTATTTACGAATTTTGAAACAATAATGCAATAATAAACTACAATGCTCGCAAAGCATGAAACAGATTGCAAAATTGACATCGTAATAGTCAATGGAACAAGCGACCGTTTAATCTGATAATTAAAAAAGATGAACTACCAAGAAAACTATCCTGAGAAGACACGCTGCTCCCTCGTCGTCTGTTTAAATTCTTATCCTCTATAATATCCAACGCTGCGTCGTTTGAAATTTTCCTCCCTTGTTGATCAAAACTAAACAACAATTTTAAAAAATAATACCAGAATATCGTATTGTTTATTAATATATTATCATCAAATAATAAATGAACACCTAAGTTATATTGAAACATTTAGTAGGAAAGGAATACTTAGAACATGTGAAAAAAATTAAAAAAATAAAATTTAAAATAATATAAAGAAAGTTTGTTCAGTTAACAACACATTGAATATGAAATAATGGAGTTTCAATAAAACGAAAAAAACAGATCTCAAGATACTAATATGAACCTATAAAATTTGATAAATTTATGAATATTTATATTTTAACTACAGTTCTAAAATTAAAACTCAATATTGATTCTGACACTTAAGGAAGAATATTTTAATACTTGCTGATACTCTACGAGGAAAAAAGTAAACGGACATACATTTTTTTAGCACAAAAAATGTGAATTTTTAGTTCATTATCATTTTTACTCATATAACAACCTCATTTAAAAACAATTTCGAAGAAAAGCTTATTAAAGCTTTTGAAAAATGGATAAAAAAAATACAATAAAAGCAGAAATTATGGAACGGGTTGAATAAAAAAAACACGCCAAACCGTTCAGTAAAAATTTGAAAAACAATTCTAGTAAGTATCATTTAAAAAATGATAATTTTTGTTTTAAAAATACAAATTTTTCCAATTTATGATGGCATCTCAGACCCGTAATGTAAAATACGTCTCGCGGCTTAGTGTATAAAAAGAAGATGTTCGGCTCATATAGCAGAAAAAAGCTCGTTCCAGTGTAAAAAGTAGAAGAGGTTCGATCCGCAACAGTGAAGAGTACCAAAATTAGTATCCACCATCCACCACGGATGAATTGTGCTTCTGCTGTTAAAGCGCACTTTTTGTCCTAATAATAAAAATAAATGATACTTGGTTATATAGTTTTACTGCACGATTTTGACTGTCTCTTAATATTTCTTTTAAAGTTCAGAATGGAATTTACTTTGCTCATATTGCATTTTAGCTAAATTCGAATTCATAAATTAAAAGGCGTTAACTACCTCTGCTGCGATTCTTTCTGTTGGTCCCCGTGATATGGTGGGTTATCTTGAGCCCAAGAGGGCATTCGAATTAGCTTGCTCCTCTCTTGTTCCTGGGTGTTGGCGACACTTTTTGATCGGGTGTTCTGATCACCACCTTTTTGCAGCGTTCCCGGCCGATAGGGGGATTCGGGTTGTGGAACGACCCCGGACGCGTAACGCTGATTGGCCGCCGCAACCGCCGGGGAGTTGGGCGGAGTTTTCCCTCGATGCGGCGGTGACCTCACCGAGTGACGATCGTTCGGCTGACGGCCAGCAGCCGGGTGGCCATCAATTTGCTTCGGTTGCCGAGCAGGTGGCGCCGGTGGCGGCTGAGAACTGTAGAACTGGTTGTTTTGACGGGAGTTATTTCCTTTCGCGTTTTCCCGGGGTGCGCTGCCGTTGATCTCGGGATAAGTCGGGTCCTTCAGGGATTGGTAGCCGACGGCGTTATTTCCGCTCGTGGGAAAAACCGGAGACTTTTCCGGGTAGCTTGTACTCTAAACAATGAATTACTTTATTTAAAATTAACATTTTTTATAAACATAAATTTCCAAAAAACTTTCTTGGGGGTTTTTATATTTATGACGGATTTTAAAATATTTGAGTGTTTTTTAATAAAAAAAACAAATCAGTTTTTTTGTTTTTTTACTGATTCTATTTTTTACAATTATTATTGCTAAAAATTGCTCCCCAAACTTGGTTTTTGTTTGTATCAACTAGTAAGTACTAAAGTTTGTAACAGTTTGTCTCCTGTTTTTAAAAATGAATAATGACAAAAATATTAAAAATAATAAATCTCTAGGATTCAACAAATCCATTCGCAGCAAGTTGTATTTTTGCCACGAAATATAATCACATGCCAGTAGAAAATTGTTACGTAATCCAATAATGTTTTGTGATGTGTTTTTTAGATTTACATGTTGTTTTCAGTTTTCCTGTAGTAGTGTATAATCGATTCCAGGGTTCTTATAAACTAACGTGATACATTGTTGGTTTTAACACTATAGGCAAATAATGAATATCGATGAATATCATGAATATATCATGAATGTTGATGAATTGCATTATTTAATTGACTACTTAATAAAAAACCAACTTAAAACGTCATATCCCGGTAAGGACGGCTCTTGAACCTGTCTCCGGAAAACTGGAGGTAGGTAGGAGGCAGGTAAAATTGTCTCGGAGGCAGCATTAAGGCAGGGTGGAGGCAAGGTAGAGGCAGGTAGGAGGCAGGTAGGAGGCAGGGTGGAGGCAGGGTGGAGGCAGGTAAAACTGCCTCGGAGGCAGGTAGGAGGCAGGTGACCCTGCCTTCTATGTTGAAGCATATACAGGTTAGGAGGCAGCTAAAACAGCCTCGGAGGCAAGTAGGAGGCAGGGTGAAAGCAGGTAAGAGGCAGCAAAATTTCCGATGGAGGCAGGTAAAAACCGTTTTTCCCAATTCAGCCATCCGGTCCTTACCGGGATATAGTATTCGTGATCACGTCATACATGTTTTGCTCTTTGGGAATAGTTGTGGGGGGAGCTGTTTTGGCCAATTAGCGCTTGGGAAAATTAATCTTCAATAAATGAGAGATCTCGATTTTTTTTCCTAAGCGCTAATTGGCTAAAAGTAAGTCTATGACGTCAAAACTCTGTAAAAATATTTAAAACTGAACAATTTCCGTTTAATTGGGAGGCTTTTGATTATCGTGGGTTTTAAGCAATTTTTTTAATATTGAAGATGAATACATTATTTTAACCATTATTTGTCAAATTAGTCAGTTTGGAATAAAAACGCCATCATTCAACGCCTAAACTTGGCGATTTGGCTAAATTTGTATTTTGTAGAAAGGCGGGTTCTAAAAAATTTGCATTCCAGTTGGTGTTTTTAAACGTCATAACTGCACAATTTTTATTCGTTATCTAAGGTTTACAATGAAGCTTTACGGGGTCAGAGTTAGTTGAACATAATTCCACCATAAAAAGTTAAATTTTACATCATGAAAACAATTCACTAATCAGATTTCATGGGTTCCTAATTATTGTTGACTGCTTGACTTTTGCTACGAACCCAAGTATAGTGGCATCATTTAACGGTATTTTGGTAACAAAATCAACTGTTTTTGTCAGTTTTACTATATGTAAATCATAATAAATTTGATTAAATTTAAAAGTTTAAGCGGTTTTTTATATAACAGTTTGAATTTATAAGAACAAAAAATATAAAATTATATATAATGTATAGCGTTTAATCGAAAGCTTGTATTTTTTTAAATGGGACAGGTAAAACCGAGAAAAAGTAGAAGCGAGGAAAGGTAAAACCAAGAGTGAAGTCAATTGGGGTATTTTCCTACAAGAATATTTACGTTTTTGTAGGAAATTATAATTGCATTTTATTTGATATTTAGTTGATAATGTATACATTTATTTGATATTTAGTTTAATTTATAATATTTTTAGATTTATAGTATATTTATTTGATATTTAGTTGCTAATGTATACAAAAACTTTTTATGCCTAAACTGGATTGTAAATAAATAAAAAGTATGTTTAAAGTTTTACGTGTTTACTTTCATTTCACTCTTTATTTTTGTGATCTGATAAAATAGCCTCTTTTCATTTATTTAATAATAGTAAAAAATGTAACTCTAGCTATACAAAATTTAAAAATTCAATAAGTTTAATTTTGATCTTCATAATAATAATTGAATAATTGAAATTTATCCTCATGCTTTGAAATTCTATGGAATAAAAAACTTAATTTATTCTATTTTCTGCATAAATAGTTTTAAATCGTCTTAGGCTTAATTTTATATCCTATTTTTTCACTAATGTTTAATTGTTTAAAATTTGAGACATCGTTTGCTATAATTTTCAAGTATCAACATTGCTGTTGCTATTTTTTTTTCCTTTAAAAACTTACTTCACTTAGCAGATTTGAAATAAAAACCTCTTCTATGAATGTCATTAACTCAATCAGATTAGTTTTTTCTTTCTGAAAAAAAAACTGCGTGTGCGGGGGAGTTAATCAAAAACGGAAAAGTTGTTTTAAAAGCATTAAATGAATTTCCCACAATAATCCAACACTTTGTGTAAAAAAATTTTTAATTAAATAATATCCAAGAGAGTTAATTTGGAAAAACACTTAATACTAGCTGATAACCGAATAAAAACTTAAGTTAATAACACTTTATAATTTATATTTAAATCCTTTTTGCGTACAGTAATCTTTCTATTTTTTAATTAAACAAGCATAGTAAATATTAAAAAAAAATTTGTCTTGGTAGTTTTAAAATGAAAATATGGCAAATAAAACATGTTATAAATGAAAAAAAAAACCCACAAGCTAACTTTTATATAAATGCTGCACAGATGAAGAAATTGAGTTTAAAATCTCAAATATACGATACACGATACAGGAATTTGGAGCAGCAAAAATGGAGATTTTAAACCCAAATCAAAAAAAAAGAATTAGGCTCAGTTTTAGAGATCTTAAAATTTTCAGCTCAAAGTTTACAACTGTTTGGCTCCAAGTTATCAATTTTCACTTTCCAGTTTTAGGTTCAATTTGAGTCCAAGATCCTTCAATACTTCAAAATTATTGTAAATTTAAAATTTTTTTAGATCATTCAAATTTTAAGGGTTCAAATTTAAAACGCCAGCGTAAAAATCCCGGCGTTAATAACGGAATTTAATTTTGATAATAATATAATTGGATGTAAATGACAATTACTCAAAATTGTAATTATTTATATAGTTTATATTGCATATATTTTATTTTGTGATGGTTGATAAAGTGTGGTTTGATTATAATTTTGGCTTTTAAAAAATTTAAAAATCTAGCAAAGATCATGGCTCGATTCCTTAAGTAACAAAAATATTGTCAGCAATTTGTTGTTAGGTTTTCATTACTGAATTTTATTTTAGGCGGATTTCTTAATAGTTGAATAGCGAATTGCATTATTTTCTCAAAGGCAAAAAAAATTGCCAGTTATCAGTATTATTCTTAGTCTTAAACCAAATAATGTTGCCGTTAGTGGTTATTGTATTTAAACTGTGCAATAGATTAATTCAATTCAATTTAAAAATAAATATTAAAGGAAATTAAAAAGCAGTTTTCAGTTTGGTGCTTAAGTTAAAAAATAATTGAGCGCTGAGCAAAGTGAAATGCGGGAAAATATATTATTATATAGCAATAACCTATTTGTAGTTGAAATGTTGCGTTTGTTTTTACTTAAAAGTGAAACTAATAATATTGAAATTGTTTATTTATTCATCCCGAAAATAAAGCTGGGGTTCTCCGTTGAGTGTACTAAAAACAAAAATAGATTTTTTTTCTTTAATTTTATCATTCATTCATTACGACAATGATTGGCTTTGGCAGCAAAAAATCTGATATATATATAATTTTACAAATATATATATATATATATATATAAATATATATAAATATATATATATATATATATATATATATATATATATATATTTGTAAAATTCTTTGGTCTTAAAAGAAAGTTTTTTAGTGCAGATTTGAAAATGATGGAATATGTGTAAGGTATGTTTTAAAAACAAATTATTAAATATTGTGATCTAATATTTTCTAAATTTTTAAGTGTTCGTAATCTTCAGACTTAAAAACCATAAATGATTTTACGTATAAGTATATAGTAAAGTTTTGAGATTGCTTGTTAGACCCGAAAAGAGACGGAAACGATTAAACCGGTTCGCCCCACTGCGACATATTCAGAGAACAAACACGTCATGATAAAATTTAGCCTAAGTTTTTTAGGTTCGTTTCGGTTGCTTGGAAAGAATCAAGTTTTCCATTATAACGGTTGTTCGTGCACGCATTTATCATGAACAACCTTAACAATTGACATTCATCGCCCCCGTTTTACCTCCTCTGTCCGGGCGCCAGTGTCGTCGGTGAGAATGCACTTCTCCTCGTCGGACCTTCCGATATTGAAAATCCGCTTTAGGAACCTGGACACTTCCGCATGTCGCAAAACGGCGTATAACAGGACGAGCAGAAAGGCGATCAACACCACGGTGATAAACACCACCCCCGGACCCAACATCGTCCTAAATTTAGCAAATTAATTATAAAAAACACATAGGGTAGCTGACTTAATTTCGGCACTCCTTAATTTTGTCCTTCCGCTGTTATTTTTGCTATGCGCAAAGTTATAAAATGAACTGCGTATGACTATATCGTAATGTTATCCATTTAGCCACATGCAGTTCATTCCATAACTTTTGCGCATGGCAAAAAAAAACGGTCGGTGTGCCGAAATTAAGGCTGACCAAATTTAAGTCAGTAACCCAAACCATTTGCGATTTTTGAGACCAAACAATGCGTAAACCAGTACAGCTCATTGTTAAACGCTGCGCAATTCCGCCTGTCGGTTACTTTTTAAACCGACAGAAAAATATAATAAGAGTTATTTATGTAAAACTTCAAAAGATTATAAATATGAACCATTTACTAATATCCACATTTTTAAAGCAATTTCATTTATAAAACAAAACAAAAAGCATTAATGTAAAATGTTAAATTCGTAGTACAACACGAACGAAAACTTAATTTTACTGTCAGTTTTTCCAAAACTTAATGTTTTTGTACGGGGCATTAAAATTAAATGCAAAAGTACTTGAAGTGGTTGCAGCAGTCATAAAATTATGGAAATTTGGCACCAAAAATATGTGCAAAATTAAAATAATTTATTTTGGACTTAAATTTATGTTTAAGAGTTGCAACCGGTTTAGATTCGGAATCCTGGTTATCCGCTTAAAGATAAATTCTATCAAGGTGGAAATAGATGAGTGGTAAAGTAACCACTCGTTCTTTAAGAAAATATCACGTGCAGAGAAACACATGACGCAACTAAATAATAATTGGTTATAACAGCTGAAAACATTTTTTTAATTTTTTGCTCCCGGGTTTATTGTTTTTTTTTCCTGGCGGAGAGCGGTTACGCCCTAATTTCAGCCCGGAAGACTTTAGCTTTAATTGGTTAAAAAAATTTTGTATATTTATGACGTCACCACATGTAAAAAGACCTTTTCCCAAAGAAACAAACATTTTTGATTAACAAAAAATAAGAAACACCGTTTGGTATGATGAAGCCTTTTGAAAAAAAACTTTTAACCATTTCAGCGGATAATCAAGAGTTTGAGAGCTATGTTGGGGTATATGTCCCGTAGAAATCCTCCACTACGGAAACAAGATACAAGAAACGGGGTCTTTGGAGCCGTCAGCAGAGAAGTTGAAGCCAGAAAAAAAGGAACTTGGAGCCGAAAAAGTTGGGTTAGGGATAGGTTTTGGTTTCGGCTTGTGCATTGGGATAAGTTGTGGCGATTTCAAATTTGGGCTTCAAATCCCCCACTTTCATATAAAGTGAAGCTTGAAAATGTGGTAAGACTTTGTATCAAAAAGCAAAAGATAAAATTCAAATTAGACACTTTTTATAAAAAGAAGAAGTCCAATGTCCGAATTCCGATGGGATAATAATAAAAATATTGCAGATATAAAATAAAGGAATTTCCTAATATTAGGGTAACTGACTTAATTTCGGCCACCCCTTAATTTCGGCCACGAATTTAGGGTGTTAGAAAATTGACTTATTTTTAAAACACAAAAGAACTAGCACAAAAGTAAAGTGTTTTTGCAAAAGTTTTTTATTTGTTTTATTCTGCATTATCAACATTTTCATACAAAAAGTGAATTTTTTGTGATTTTCCTAATTTTTGCTTTGTGTTTAAACTGCATCAAATTTAGAACGAAGCAATATATAACCTTAAAATATCTTCTATTTAAGGCTCAAATTTGTTAATTTTGATGTTTGGATATTTTCTTCAAAATCATTTTGCAATGCGTTTAACTAACTGCGCATTTTAAGATTCCGTTAATTTCGGCCACCTGAAAATTTAGGTGAAAGAACCTGTAGTTTTTTGCTGTTTTTAAATATCATTGTACTACCGTATTTATAAAGAATTTTTTTGCTCGTTTGACTTTGTTTTGACGTTTTTTAAGCCAAAAATAAAAATTGAACAAAAAATACAAATTATTAAAACTTGTTCTTTTAAGGTTTTGACATAATTATTTAAAGTCTTGCTAATAACTATTAAAGTTCGCAAACGGGAAAAATTAAGTTATATGTACCGAGAACAATACCTAAGGGTAAATTTGCAACCTTTAGAAATTTTTATTGTTCGTTTAAGCAATAGTTATGGCCAGTTTGTTGTAGGTGGCCAAAATAAATGGCACGCGCCTTAACTTCGGCCACTTAAAAAAAGTTTAAACCTTCACTGATTTTTAAGTGTAACAGAAATATTCATATTTTGCACTGGAATAACAAATATGCTATTGTTTGATTTTTAGGCCAACTTTTAGCTTGATTGAAAAAGCCAGAAAAAACTTATTCAAAAAAAATAAAAAAAGGTGGCCGAAATTAAGTCAGTTACCCTAATATAAAACTTTCCGAAAAATTAAAATATAAAAGTATTTCCAAATTTATTGCTTGGTTTTTAAAGGAGTAATACCACAACTCAAATTGTAACGCCCGGATCATACAACTCTTTTGTTACTGAACCGATATAATTAAAATTTATAAATGTTTTTGACTTGGTCTGGAAAATCCTAAATATTTAATTTGAGGTAGATTAAGATTAAAAGAGTAGTTTTGTATTAAAAGAGTAGACCATTCAGGGCATTATAGAAATTTGATTTGCGACAGTACTCATTTAATTTAATTTTAAACTCAACGGGCCAAAAAACTAAAAATAGTTTTGACGTCTAGTTAAGATTAAGGTTTTGTATTAAAAGACTAGTCCAATCAGGGCGTTATAGAAATTTGATTTGTGACAGTGCTCCTTTAATTACAGTAAACTAAACAGGCCAAAAAACTAAAAATAGTTTAAATAAATAGAAAAATCCTAAAATTCTTAAATCAATGCAAAATGAATCAAATAAGCTTAGAAAATTGTAGTACAAAGGTTTTTGTATGAAACCAAATATTGCGGCAAAATGACTTGCGATGTGACACTAGATTTTAATCGGATTTTTCGCAAAGACAAATAAAGCTCGCAGCGTTTTTTCCGGGACTGAAACGAAGCAACGTAGCAGGAACTAAATGGTAAACCCAACGTGGCTGCAACAATTGTTCGTTGGATTAAAAAATGCCCCCAGTAAGTAACCATTCAAATCACGAGAATCTGACGTCACTTTATCAGCCAATTAGATTGGATTTAATACGGAGTATTTGTTTGATAAAGTGACCTCAGGTTCTCGTAATTTGAGTGGTTACTTAATGGGGGGCATTTTTTAATCCAACAAACAACTGTTGCAGCCACGTTGGGTTTACCCTTAGTTTATGAACGCATTTTCCGCCAGGACTGAAACGAAGCGGGACTCAAACGAAGCGGGAGTGAAACGAAGCAGGACTGAAACGAAACGGGACTGAAACGAAGCTTGCGGAGATTTTTTTCCCGGTGCTAAAACGAAAAGGGACTGAAACGAAGCGGACCGGACCCCTTTTATTAATGCATAAAAATTGCAAATTCATTTTCAAGCACTTTTTCATGCTATGTATGTACGTGTGTTTAAAATTCGTAAAAACTACTTTAAATTTTTTTTCATAAAATGATCATTTGTTTTTGTTTGTTTTTCTAAACACGGTTTTGCTATATAAAGTTCCGGACGGTTCCGAACTTGATCAAGTTCATCCGAATCAGTAGCCAAATTTTTTAAAGTTTTATTTCTGAAAAGTATTGTGGTCGAAGAAACATTAACAAACTTAAAAGTTTTCTTTTTAATTAATATAGGTAAACGATCTTGTTTTTAGATTTTTTTAATACCTCTGTTTTTAGATTGTTTAATACTCTTTTAAACTAAGGCCGCGCAATAAATTATATTTTAAAAACTAAAAAAATTTGCAAATCATTTATTAATGCATAAAAATTGCAAATTTATATTCAAGCACTTTTTCATGCTATGTATGTACGTGTGTTTAAAATTCATAAAAACTACTTTAAATTTTTTTTTTCATAAATGATCATTTGTTTTTGTCTGTTTTTCTGTTAAACACGGTTTTGCTGTATACTCTTTTCGTTTATGCAATTCACGCGTTTTTCTATTTAAACCGCAATACTGTTTGCTGGTTTTGCTTATACAATGAAAGCGTCTATGTAAAAACCGTAATATTTTTCATTGATTTTTTTAACAATGCGCGCGTTCCCATGCGTTTTTTTTTTGAGAGAGAGCTGCCACCGGTGACGGAGTTGTGAATCAAACACAACAGTGGTGGCATTGCCATCTTGCGGTGGCATTGCCACCGCGTGGTTGCATTGCCACCTCAGTGTGAACACGTTATATTTTTAACGCTGGACAAAACAGCGGTGGCGATGCCACCGGTGGCATTGCCACCTCAGTGTGAAACGGGCCTAATTCCTCTAAATTTTGAAATCTAATCTGACCCCCCCTTCTCCCCTCTAGATAAAATTTTAAGTACTTTTTTATAATAAATTTTCTTCTAAAAACGTAAATTTTTAACACAATTTATGTTTTTACACCCTTTTTATACCAGAATATCGCTTTTTATTTAATAAAATCTAGTATTATCTTATAAAAAACTATTAGTAAACCTTTAATGATTAACAAGTATTTTGCTTCGTACCTTGGACTCCACCTGACCCCCTTTCTAGGTTTCAAAATTTTCCAGCCCGGATCGACCCCTCCTAAAAAAACCCAGAGGAGTTCGACCCCCCAGGACAACCTAGATTTTGAAATGTCATTTACCCGGGGTAAAGACTCCCCCCTCCATAGCTTAAAGATTAGGACTTTTGAAGGACAAAAATGGGTAAAAATTGGCGGTATCGGAGGTTGTTTTGTAGCCTCGGAAAATCTCTCTACTAATTTTTAAACATGTTTGGTTTTCACATATCGGTAGGAAGAACAAAATATAATTTACGCTGGAGATTTTTAAACTACATCATATTCATAGATGAAACCTGAAAATAGGAGGTACGGTAGGGTCCCCCCTAGCTTCAAAATTTTGAGGGCACCCTTAGAAAAATAATATCCAGCACTCCCTCTAAATTTCCAATTTTTTACGCCTTATCTCCCCATGGAGTTTGAAATCGGATTCCCCCCCTCCCTCGTGAAAATTTTAATACTATTTTTATCCTACTTTTTTCCCAAAAACGTAAAATTTAAACAAAAAATCGTGTTTTTCACAAAATTTTCCACCAAGCCTATCCCTCCTAGAAGGGCATAGGGGTCCGAACCCCCCCTTAGATTTTAAAATGTTATTTACCCGGGATAAATCTAAATCCACCTTGCTTCGGTGACCATTTTCTTGATGTATATATTACGAAAAACTACAATAATTAAATAATATTTCGGGGGTTTTAAAAAAATATGTATGATGTTGTAAAATGGACATAACGTTTCGTCCTGCTGTTTTTCTTGTTTTGAATTGTTTTTAATATTTTTATTGTAACAATTAAAGTTTTCGAAACCGTAAGGTGTAGTTTACATCATACTAGTGGTTTTTTCCCTGAGTTCTTCTTTTCAAAGCTCTGGAACAAACCCCAAAGTTTCACCCTGTTTTAGTATTACTTTTATAAATAATTAAAGACTAAAGCCGTAGATTATTTTGTAAACTACATTTTTTTACAAAACTTATTGAAACAATAAATATAAGTGATATTACGCTCAAATATCATGCTCTGGAACTCCGGCCATTTAAAGTGGAGGGAGCTCCGCCCTAAAATTAGCTATTTAAAATTTATTTAAGGTTGAAATAAATATTCTGAATTATTCTATTCGCATTTTTAGCACTATTTTTATTGTTTTTAATATAGTGATGTGCCCCGAAGCTCCGAACTCCCGAGCGGAGCTCCGCTTTTAGGAGCTTGGAGCGACCCCCAGTGCGTCCATGAAACGCGTCTAACTGCGCCACCCGACATTTTTTAAAACTCTTTTAATGTTAATTTCTGTTTTTGAAGGGACTCTTCGGGGCACACGCCCCCATAAACAGTTTTTAGATAGGGATAAATGAATATACAATACGCAAACCAACACATATCAAGATATAAAAATAAAAAAATAAACCAAAAAAAATAAATATAAAAAAAACATAAAAAAAAAAAATAAAAAAAAACAAAACAAAACAACACAGCACCGCAGGCACAAAAGTTTATACATATTTGTCCCACCAAAAAATAATAAAACCGCCCCAAACCAATATCAAAAACCCAAACCAAACCAATGCATATCATATAATATACAAAAACAACAAAAATAAAAAAAAATAAAAAATACCATAAACCCAAAAACCAAAAATCCAGAAAAAACCAAAAAAAAACCACAAAAAAAAACAAAAACAACCAACACAACCCAAAATCACCCCCCAACACGCCCCCCCCCAGAGCTCCGTCATATTTTTGTTCTAATTTCATGAATAATTAGAGAGCGATGCCGTCAAAATATTTTTGCAAATTAATTTTTGTTAAAACTTATTTAATACACTAGAAATAGTCTTAAAAATGCAGATAGAATAATTTTAAATGCATTTCGGGCTCAAAAATCGCTTATTTAATGGACGGAGCTCCTTTCGATTTAAATGGTTGGAGCATGATATTGGGGAGTAGGAACACTAGTTACTAGTTTTTAATAAGTTTTGAAAAAATTTAGTTATAAAATTTTTTTGAAAAAATCATTTATGAAATTACGCTCTAATTATTGATGAAATTACTACGAAAATAGGGCTAAGCGCTGGTGTTGCTCTGTGTTGTGCTGGAGCTCCGTAAAGTGGAGCTCCGCGTCGGGAAACATCGCGCTAGTAAACATAGTTTAATTAGTCTTAAAAATGGTGTCCGGAAATTTCGTCTTCTACATCTCGTCTTTCAACATCTCGTCTTCTACAACTCGTCTTCGGAAAACTCGTCTTTTAAACATCTCGTCTTCGGAAAACTCGTCTTTTGGATGCGATTTTGTAAACGTACTTTCAAAAATGCGAATTTCCAGCCCAATGATAAAATTTTCTTTGATTTTTGGGTTTTGCTTAGGCTTAGGAAAAAAAATAAGGATTTTACTCTTCGGTTCAAAAAGCATCATTAAATACAAATTTACCATGATAAAGTTTTGCTTGATTTTTAGGTTTTGCTTAGGCTTAGGTTCTTAGTTTTTTGAATAAATCATTTAATAAAAGTTTATCATGATAAAAATTTTGCTTGATTTTTGGCATTTGCTTAGGCTTAGGTAAAAAAAGGTTTTCAATACATTGTTTTTGTCAAAAAAAGGCTAAACTTATCTTTTGAAAAATGCGTTTACAAAATCGCATCCAAAAGACGAGTTTTCCGAAGACGAGATGTTTAAAAGACGAGTTTTCCGAAGACGAGTTGTAGAAGACGAGATGTTGAAAGACGAGATGTAGAAGACGAAATTTCCGGGAACCCTTAAAAATACGTATAAAACAACTTGAAACATATTTCATGCTTAAAAAAGTTTTAAATCTCTCAGTTAAGAAGCACAACTGTTTTCGAAGCACAATCCGAAGCTTCTTCTTCTGTTTGCTGTTGTGGCACAGATTCTTGCTTCAAATAAGACTTTTTTCGCTGTTCCTTTGGCTGCTAGGAAATGTTCCAATTTAACCTTTTGATCCATGATCTTCATTAGGAGCGGCAGAACTGCGACAGACTTGTCTGCAAATAATAATGCAGGGACTTCCATCACGCTTTTCTCCTAGCCGTTTAACGACGACATTATCTGTGTAGATAATGCTGGCAGCAGGCATCCCGCGTAGAAAATTTTACAAAGAAACGGCCACAAGTTCCTCTGTAACCATCCTCCTTTATCCTGGCTTGGGACAGACACTGTATAAACACTGGCCCGCTTTAAATCGCCAGAGCTCCGGAGCGTGATATTGGGGGTTAGAAAAATTATTGGTTTACACCGCAGTGAAAAATTCTTACTTGCGCGTTTTTAGCGTTACCTTGTCGGTGGTGTGTATACGCGAGATCACTCTGTTGTGAACTAGGCCTACGGCGCACTGACTGGACGCCCAGCAATAAGGCAAAAACTCCAAATGAAAACTACTTTTCTACACAGGTCGAAGAAATACTAAAGCCTGTTCAAAAATCAGTCTGACTGGCGACACAACTTGAAGTTCAAACGTTATATAACAATGTATTTCAAATATTACGATTAATACTTTTATCAGTGTGTGTGTAGCCTTAGATGTTTGGCTTTAAACTTTAAACTTTAAACTTAAACTTTTAAACTTTAAACTTTAAAGCTTTAAACTAAAACTTTAAATGTAATGTTTATCTACCACGCCGTCCCAACGGCCAGTACGGTAAAAAAAAAATATGGGCCAATAGAAAAGCGAAATTTTTTTATTAGTGACAGACAAAAAACGCCGCTTGGTACACTATTGGAACTAATTTTTTTTCCAGTATTACCTTAAATTTGAGCACGGTTATAACGGTCGATTTTTTTAATGTCGGTTTAAATGGACCGGTTTTTTTGTGTTTCTTCACTATAAATGTCTTCGGAGATTTGTTTTCACTTCAGAGTTCTATGGGGTTTTTTCGGGTGATCTTTTGGGGGGATCAAAAAAGTTCGCACCCTGGTTTTAAAAAATACCTTCTGGAACTTACTCAAAATAGTAACTTAATTATACATACGACATCTTTTGATACATTGTATATCGTTTGTGTAAGAAAACCAGCTTACAACAATCTTTCACTCATTTTAAATCTTGAACCGTTAAGCCCACATGGTGACAGCAGCAGCTACTGTCTGTAATCAATATTTGACGTCGTATGTATAATAAATTTTTCATTTTTAGTGGTTTAAAATTTGTTTTTTTGTTTTTAAAATTTGTTTTTTAAAATTTGTTTTTAGATTTAGTTTTAATTTATTATGGTAAATATATATGTTTTTGTTTGGTAATTATCAGAAATATATGAAATATTTTTTATAAAAAATTGTATTAGAATTGGAAAATTAGAAAATTTACAGTATTAAAAGAGGATTGGTATTTTAAATGATGATTTGTTAGTCATTATAATGGGACATAGAAACATTTTTACATGAATTGCACATTTTTTATTATATATTTTTGGTATTATTGTGTATTCAACCTCCGGCTAGTAGTCGATATACAACAATATATAGTGTTTGTGCTTTCTTTAAAAAATTAATACTAGTCTTGAATGGTTTGTTTAACAATGTAGATTTCCTTGTTTTGCTTTTTTCCTTAATAGAAATTGTGTGTGTAATGCATTATTTGTGTATGTTGTACGTTTAATGTTGTCATTCTTTCAGTAAAATCTTGTTTTCGAGCAACGGCAATATAACGCAGACAGTTTACCAAAAGCATGAAATAATTAATAGCAGAAACAATAAAGAGGTTAACCAACAAAAAAGGAGAAAGTAGTTTTTGCTTTCAATCCACGACAAACTTTATACAATGTAATAAATTAATTAACTCAACAGTAGATTTACAGTAATAAGCCAAACTGACCATTAATTTTTCAATAATATTTTGAATGTATGAAAACAATTAAAAAAATTAATTAGTTTTTGGAACCATAAAATGTTTTACCGGTTCCTAATTCCATACATCAATTCATGGAAAAAAAACCAAAATCTCTATTTAATTTAACCATTTTTGTTTAGAGAAAAGGTCCGCCTCTTTGACCCACCTGGCCAGCCTACTCCGTGGGATCACTCCAAAACAAAATTTTTGGTTCCCAAGAAATACCGTAAAAATGGCGCACGGTATCAATTTTGTTAGTGCGGCCAAAAACCAAAAAATCTCCAGCGTCCGAGGTGAACAGCAGACTTGAGAACTTTTTTAGCAACCCGAACACCGGACACATACAAATCTCCATTCACCCTGGTCAAAATCCATTGTTCTAAACGGAAGGAATACCCTGCGCATCAAAGGACACCGCGCGCATAAAGGGACACCCGCATTTATGTCTAATAACGCGCCCGCGCCTCTCTAATAACCCGCCCGCGCGGCATTCTTCTAGCGATATTCCCACCTGCATTTTGAAGCCCTGTTTTGCCGCTGCTCCTCCGACAACTTATCCCACGGAGCAAAACATATATGACGTGATCACGAATACTATGTGACATTTTAAAGCTAAAAAGATTCTAAGGTGTTTAAAAAAAAGTCGCACCATTCTAATTTTGTTCAAATTTTCAAGAAATACTTATAAAAGTTTGTCCAACACCATACCAAGTGGTGTTTCTGATTGTTTACTAATCAAAAACTTTTGCTTTTGAGGCACAAATTTATTCACCCTATCGGCCGAAGTAATGGCGCTAATATGTTTGGCATCATGGCGTCACAACATTATGTTTTTAAAATTTTAGCTGACAGCCAAAAGTCTAAGCTACAGACTTATATAAATATCGTAGTAATTCGTTCAGCGGTTTTTGATATATAAAGTTTTAAATTTTGGGTTTTATCCCCAGTTTTAATCCTTTTTGAACAGATTTTAGTTATAATTATATATATTATAATTATAATAATTATATTAATTAATTATAATTAATTAATTATTTATAATAATAATTATATATAATATATAATATAATTCCATGTAACCAAATTATTGATGTCATATCCTGACTTTTATAACATCCTTGTCTGGACAAATTGCTTTTTGTGCGGTATTTAAAATAATAAAGAGGCAAACCAGACGTGACCATAAATCTTTTTGAGGGATCCACCCCTTCCCTAGCGCAAAATTTTGGACCCTCCCCTAAACTCTCCCAGAACAAATCTAGGTCCCCCTCTTTTCCAAGCTTAAAATGCGGTCCAGACTGACCCTCCCCTTACTGGTGCAACCCGACTACCCCATTTTCCCTACTTTTCCCCCCAATTTACAGGTATAGTTTTTTGATGTATATAACTATCAAAAACACGTTTTTTTAGTAAAAAAATTAGTACTTAACCTGAGTTTTCAGGTCTTTAAGTAATTCATTTTTTGTCTTTTTTTTTTCAAAATTAGGCCTAAAATACTTAAATTAAATTTTCGACCACTGTCAAAATTTCAGCGCTTGGGGGACGCCCCTGACCCCTCCCCTATCCCTACAAAACCCATATGTGCTTAAAATTGAAGGAAGGGTTGGGGTTATTGTTTTTTCTCGATTTAAGTCCAAAATATTTTAATGCCAAATTGACGCTACTGATACGATAGAATTTCCTTTAGGCGCCTTGGATTTTTGGCCAAGGAACATATTTTTTGGCAGGTTTTTTAGTCAACCAGAAAAAAACGGTACAAAATTTTAAAAGTATATTAAATCCAATTTTCAAACTGTTTTTTGTGCTTAGTTTTGCCCAGCCAGCGCGTGATTGTTTCGAACTTATTTATGATTTGAAACAAAAAATTATAGTTTATACATTTTTCATTGGTCTGGCGGGAGCTTGTTAAAAACATGGGTACCACCAATGCATGTACCCAAACATTCGTGAAAATAAACCATATTCAGAAACTCTTAATGTAAGTAAGGATGCAGGCAGCTTAATACATATAAATTTTAAAAATTGAAATGAAAAAATAACATGAGTTAAACTTAAAAATAAAAAATGACATTAAAGAACCTATCGAACGAAAACATACTCGTCCAAATTACTGGCTATAATATTGCTCACTCTTAATAAATCGGCTCACTTTTTATTTCGAAACATGCAAATTTCTGGAACAAACAAACTCAACAAAGCATTCGTTGCAAAAAAAACGTAAAATTATAGTCATTTGTAGTTCGATTGATAAACTTCCATTGATTTTATTTTGAAAGCGTTGCAAAAAAAAGTCGCAAAGTCTGGCGAAATAAACTTTTATTAATCGATAACGGCTTTTCATATTTTTTTTTGTGAAAGTTTTAATTGAATTTTTTTTGTTTAACGAATTACTCTGACATTATTTTTTTCATTGTTACTGTCAAAAATGAGAACTATGTACGAACTATGTAGTGCAAACTATGTACGGACTTAGGTGCGCACCTAACTGACTTGGGACACCCCCAGGGCTGACCTAAATAAATATGCTCGCCTAAATCCCAGAGTTATGTAGGTAACCATCTGGGGCGGGTCCACTAAACGTGTGCTGACTAGGTGCTATCTTAGCACGTTGTTTAAAACTCTTGTTAATGTTTTAAATTCTGGGTTTTTTCTCGAAAAATCTAACAGAACTTTTTTTTAAATGGCACAAACTAATATATTAATTTTATACATGTTTGTTGTATATACAAACTATTAAAGCAATAACCTCTAGTTACAGGTTAGCAAAACTCCTAACTGGTTTAAGGTTTTATTAAATTTTATTTCAAACAAATATGCATAAAGCTCTTTGTATATTAATTTATCCTATCTAAAAAAAAGACTACTATAAGTTTTCTCAAGAAAAAACCCAAAAATTAAAACATTAACAAGAGTTTTAAACAACGTGCTAAGATAGCACCTATGGAGAATCACGACGGTTCATTCGATGTACACAAAGGTCTCAAGAAGAATTGAAAATAATTTGTATAAGACCGGAGAAAATGAGGAAGAAACAAAATATGCGCAACCAGCTATCTTTTTTTTAAAAATGATTTATATTTATGTTATTTTCGTGGGTTATGATCGTGTTTTTTTCGTTAACCAACATCATATACAAATTATTTTAAATCTGCTCGAGATCTTTGTGTACATGGAATTAACCGTCGTGATTCTTCATAGTCAGCACGCGTTTAGTGGACCGGGCCCAGGGTGCCCACCTAACTTTAGATCGCCCTGTGGAACCAGTTAAAAGTTAGGTGCGCACCTGAATTTGAGTAAAAGTTAGGTCAAACTCTGAAACCGGCTCCAGAGCCCTTACTGCCATGATATGCGAACAAATATTGCTACTTTTTAGGCTGTGGCCATTTATACGACATTTGCCCATATAATAGCAGTTGATTTTCTCATTTAATGGCAGTGTTCAAAGAATGACACAAAATCGTTTCACTTCTAGAAGAAAGTTGCATACTTTTCCTTAATATAATACATAGTTTTATATATTTTTCCTACTATTAGTCTTTTATTTTAAATTATTTACTTCTCTGTTATAATAATAACGTATATACAAAAGACATTTTAGCATACAAAAAAATAGTTTTTAATATTTTGCATTCCATTTCATTTCATTAAAAGTCATGTGTTTTATCATGATAACAAAAACGCTATTTTATTTTAATGGGGTGTTTTTGAAGATTGTCTGAATCTTTTTCCGGCCTGTTTATAATAATTCGCTCGAGCAGACTGTATGTCTTTCCATTTTACAAAAAAGTTAAATTATCGGGTTTAGACGGATTTTGAATAAAGAAATATTCTGAAAAGTTGGTTATTCATGCTGTTATGATTTTAATTGTTTTATCGTTCGATATAGTTTTATTCAGATGATTAGACGCATGGAATTTTGGATGATTAATATATTTGTTTTTGAAAATTTTTGCAAAAGCAACTGTCTGGTTAGATCTTTGGCTAGATAAAACTGGCTAAAATAATGGTATTTAAACGAAAAAAAATTGGTAAATTTTAAAAACCTATTCCATGAATCTAATTATAATTTGATGATAACTCAAATCAAATCCTAAAATAAGCCAAATTAAATTTAAAAAAAAAATGAAGTTGCTTTTTATATTAGCAATATTTCCGTTATTAGCAATAAACGTTTTTACATCGGAAGCCTGTAGTAAGTTGTTTTTTTATATTCTTAAAATGTATCCATTTCTATATCTTACGCAAATACATACACACTGCGTCTGAGCACCGATCACGATTGCAAAAGGTTGAAATTAGGGTGCGTTCATAAAGACAAAACGTCCCTTGGACAAAGTCCAAAGGACAAAATACAGCGTGTAAAGACTGGTTCATACTTATGACAAAACGTCCCTTGGACAAAGTCCAAAGGACAAAATACAGCGTGTAAAGACTGGTTCATACTTATGACAAAACGTCCCCTTGAACAAAGCCCAAAGGACAAAATACAGCGTGTAAAGACTGGTTCATACTTATGACAAAACGTCCCTCGGACAAAGTCCAAAGGACAAAATACAGCGTGTAAAAGACTGGTTCATACTTATGGACAAATGTCCTTGGACAAAGTCCGAAAGGACAAATACACCGAGTAAAGACTGGTTCATACTTATGACAAAACGTCCCTTGGACAAAGTCCAAAGGACAAAATACAGCGTGTAAAGACTGGTTCATACTTATGACAAAACGTCCCTTGGACAAAGTCCAAAGGACAAAATACAGCGTGTAAAGACTGGTTCATACTTATGACAAAACGTCCCTTGGACAAAGTCCAAAGGACAAAATACAGCGTGTAAAGACTGGTTCATACTTATGACAAAACGTCCCTTGGACAAAGTCCAAAGGACAAATACAGCGTGTAAAGACTGGTTCATACTTATGACAAAACGTCCCTTGGACAAAGTCCAAAGGACAAAAGTCCTTTGGACTTTGTCCAAAGGAAAAATACAGCGTAAAAACGTCCTTTGGACTTTGTCCAAAAGACAAAATCCAAAGGACAACGTGTTCATACTTTCTTGTCCTTTGGACTTTTCCCTTTGGATTTTGTCCTTTGGACTTTGTCCAAAGGACAAATTTTAAGTAGCATTCATACTTCGACCAAAGGAAAAAGTCCAAAGGACGTTTTGGCTTTTCTAAATCTGTCCTTTGGACTTTGTCCAAAGGACGTTTTGTCATAAGTATGAACCAGCCCTAAACGTATGTAAAAACGTGACGTTTTTACATAAGTATGAACGCACCCTCACTGGTAATGGTAACTATGACGAAACGGGTTCTATAGTTTAAATTAGAAGAATAGCAGGAAATTTTATTCCAGAGATTAATACATTTTTTGAAACTGAAGAATCTGTCCTTGTAATTTTTTAAGTTGATAAAACATGATACTTTACATCTAAAGATGAATTCTATCAGGGTGAAAATGACTGGGTGGGAAAGTAACCACTCGTTCTTCGAAAAAATATCACGTGGAGAAAAACACCTGAACGCAACTTAATAATAATTGGTTACATCGCATCTCTGAAAAAACGCAACTTAATAACAATTGGTTACATCGCATCTCTGAAAACTTTTTTTTATTTTTATTCTCAGGCGTTCATTTTTTATTTTTTCCTGACGGCGAGCGGTTGTGCCCTGAATTTCAGCCTGAAGGATTTTAACTTTAATTTCTAATTTTTTAAAATTTTTTTTTCGGGTCTTGCTGCTCAGGTCACCAAAACGTGTGATAGCTAAAATGTACGAGGTGTTTAGATTCGTCAGAAGGGAATTTTAAGCAGTCAAAAATTTTGGTAACTGAAAGCAAAAATACAAAATAGTTTGAGTTTTGATTTAGACTTTTGTTTGGGCCTATAGGGATAATTTTTAGAAATTTCAAACTTTTTTCTTTTCGGTTTTAGTTTCCTCACCGTTTTCGGCTCATAGTTCCAGCTCTAGGGTTTCAAGGACCCTAAACCAGCGGGATTATCACATATCGTCGTTACTACCGCAAAATGAACCACAATTAGTATAAAATATATGTGATTGTGACTCATTTTATATTAAACCGGTAAGGGCGGCTCTTGAATCTGCCTAGGAGGCAGGATGGAGGCAGGGTGGAGGCAGGTAGAAGGCAGGTGACCCTGCTTCCTATGTTGAAGCATATACAGGTTAGGAGGCAGGTATGAGGCAGCTAAAACTGCCTCGAAGGCAGGTAGAAGGCAGGTAGAAGGCAGGTGACCCTGCTTCCTATGTTGAAGCATATACAGGTTAGGAGGCAGGTATGAGGCAGCTAAACTGCTGAGGGCAGGAGAAGGCAGGGACCCTCTTCCTATGGAAGCAAGACAGGCAGAGGAGGCAGGATAGGCAGCTAAAGCTCCCCCAAAGGCAGGAAAGAGAAGGCAGGAGAAGGCAGGGACCCTCTTCCATGGAAGCAATACAGTCTAGAGGCAGGATGAGGCAGCTAAAACTGCCTCGAAGGCAGGAGAAGGCAGGAGAAGGCAGGGACCCTGCTTCCTATGAAGCATATACACCAGGAGGAGGCAGGATGAGGCAGCTAAAACGCCTCGAAGGCAGAGAAGGCAGGAGGAGGCAGCAAAGTTCCGAAGGCAGAGGAGGGGAAAAAACCGTTCCAACAGGCACCCGTCCACCAAAGAAAAAAAGCACAGGCACGGGTTAAAAAGGGCTCATATCCACCATATACAAGTGCGAACACATGACCCTGCTCCTGACACGCTCAAGCATAACAGTAGAGCAGACGAACTCAGCGAAACCTCCTCAGCAGAGAGCAGAGAACAACCCTCCTAAAGCAATACAGAACAAAGCAGAAAACCTCACAAACAACCTATCAACAAAAAACAAAAAAAAAAAAAAGAAACTGTGTTAAATTATCTTGTGAACAGGCAAAACCCGCAACAAAAATCGTAAAATCCAGGTAAAAGCCCCCCCCTAAACGGAAAATTCTATCCCCTTCCTCCCCCTCCGGCCCAGTCTGCCTTTTTATAATGAATGTGGCTCATTTTGCTGTAGTAACACGATACTAACACAAGGCTAATCTTGGAAAAAACCAAAAAAGTAAAATTGTGAAAACGAATTATTGTTTACTTTGTAAGCTGTAATTTATCTTTTTTATGCGCTTTTTAATTACTAAAAAATTATATTATTTAATCAATTTTTAACTTAATTTCGATTAATTTGCCATTTTGAATTTTTGTTGAAACAGCCTTACAGTAAACCTGTTTTAAATGATCTGCAAGTTATAACGCAAATAATAATCACTTTACAATACTTGCATTCAGTTTATTTATTGAAAAAATGATTAAAAAAGAAGAATTTGAAGCCATATGCGCGGAAAACGTCAGTTTAAAAAACAAAATAAAGCAATTAGAGGAGAATAGAAAGATTTGGGAAAACGAAAAATTCGCTTTATCTAACAGAATTGAGTTATTAGAAAAACATCAAGGCAGAAAACTGGATAAGGATATTGTAATTGATACTTGTGAATCGGTAATGGCCAAGATGATTCCGTTGTTAACGTCCCACATGGAGAAAATCTTTAATGAAAAAGAACACTCTACGCTTGTAGTGATTTCCGATTTAAAAGAAGGAAATTCACCAGCGGAGGAAACGGCGACGGTTCAAGAGCTTGTCGACTTTCTCGACGACGGAAACGAAGGAGTCACGGTTGCTGAACACTTTCGGATCGGAAGAAAAACAGACAAGTATCCCAATCGTCTCCTAAAAGTTCGGTTTTCTTCAGCGAGGATTCGAAATAAAATGGTGGCGTCTGGAAGGCAGTTTAAGGGATCGGCAAAATACCACGGTGTATACATTAGGCCATCTTTGACAGAAGACCAAAAAGCCCAACAGCGAAATCTTTTGATATTACGAAATAAAATTTTAGATAATGATAAAAACCGTCATATTACCGTTCGTTATACAAAAAAAAGGACGCCTTTTCTGTACGATTTAGTGACCAAGAATGAAATCAAACAGTCGGATTTAAAATAGGATGATACGCGAATCGATTACTTAGGTCAAAAAAACTTAAAAGTTTTATGTTTTAATGCTAGGACCTTAAAAAATTCTTTTGAAGAGTTTGACTGTTTGATTTCTGGGGAAGATATCGTGTTTGGAAATATAGATTTGTTTATAATAACAGAAACATGGTTAAATGATTCTATTACCGATAGAATGATTGATCAAAACAACAATTTTAATATTTTTAGGAATGATCGCAAAAACCAAGAAGGGGGTGGAGTTTGTATACTAACCAAAAACAGCTTAGATGTATTTTCAGTGGTTATAAACGAGACATACAAAAATATAGAAATCATAGCAGTGGATATTCGAATTGGTAATAAAAGAAAAAAAAAAAAATACAAAATAAATAAAAAGGAAAATATGTCACTCCATCAAGAAAAAAACATTGGTGCCTTTTTTGAGCACTCTACTTGTTGTGCGCAAAAAAAAAAACAACCTCTTATTGATGAAGGGCACTGCACAAAACGAACGTATATTTGCTTCTTTTCTCGTATCTTACATGACCTCTAAGACCACTTCTGATCTTATTGCTTTTTTCATTTCAAAATGTGCACAAAAAATGAAACCACCAGGAACACAAAAATTAAACCAAAAAAAAAACCAACAAATTTTAATACATAAAAAAAAAAAATTAATACAAAACATAAAAAAAAAAATATATAATAAACACAAATATATTTTTATATATTTAATTTTCTATTTTTATAAAAAAATTGCTATATTTAAATAAATTTATTTTTAATATTGTGTTTTTTGTTGCATTTTTGTTTTTCAGTTCAATACATATAAATCATTTTCAATAAATCCTTCAAAATATAAAAATTGACATTTACATGTGCGCTAAAACATGCCAAATCTGCAACATCTTATTGCCCCATTCTTACACATAACAATGATTGATTTTTTGCAACTAAAAAAAATGACAGTTTTACAATCACAAAAAACGCTCCATAAAAAATATAAAATAACAAAATAATATTAAATATTAAAAAATAAAAGTAAAATCAGAGTGATTTGCTTGTATCGCAAACCTCAAACAACTAAGCAAGAAGATTCAGTTATTTTTGAATTACTTTGGAAAATTACCGAGAGTTTTAGTGGCACTGTTATTTTAGCTGGTGATTTTAACCTGCCGGGCATTCTGTGGACGTTCTGTAGAAATTGTATCTAATAATCAAAATGAATACGAATGGTACAATTTTTTTAACGAATTAGCTTTAGTCCAGCTTGTTAGCGAACCAACAAGAAATGATAAATTTCTTGATTTAGTTTTCTTGAATGATCCAGAAATTATTAATGAAACAGTAGTTTTACCAGGTTTCTCAAACTCAGATCATCACTCAATAGGTCTTACAATAAACTGTGACATTTTTGCTTCTCAAAATAAGTCGATAGATTATTGTGTTCCGGATTTTCTAAAAGGTGACTATGAGATGTTTTCTCTTTTTTTGATGGCTGTTAATTGGGATCAACTTTTTGCATCTTGCAACACGGTTGAGGATTTCTGGCAGTGTTTTAAAGCTATTATCAATGAGGGAATAAACAGACATGTACCTTTGAAAAAAATCCATAAAACAAAAAAAGAAATCTTAATTATCCGAAATATATCAAAAAATTACAAAATAAAAAACGTAAAACATGGCGTAATTACAAAAACGGATTAAAAACCCAAAAAGAATATAAAAATTTATGTGATGATTACAAAACTTTGATTAAAAATTTTCATGTAGATAATGAGAAACGTATTCTGAAATCAGCTGACAAAAATTCTTTTTACAAATTTATTAATAGTAAAATACAAAATAAAGAAATCATACCACCATTACAAAAACAAGATTCATCATATGCTGAAACAGATTTAGAAAAAGCAGAGCTTTTTGCGGACTATTTTGGTTCAATATTTACAACTGACGATGGAAAACTACCTAACTTTACTATAAGAAATGAAGGATACCTAGATAATATGTTTTTTAGTGTTAAAAAAGTTTTAAAAGCTATTAAAAAACTACCAAGCAAAATGTCTAGGACACCAGATGGGTTACCAGCATTTTTTCTTAAGCGTCTTGCACTTGTTATTGCAGAACCATTATCAATAATATTTCAAAAATCTTTTCATTTTGGTATTTTACCAGATGACTGGAAAACCGCTTTTGTAATACCATTGTTTAAAAAAGGTTCTAAAAGCAATCCAAATAATTACCGTCCAGTTTCTCTAACATCAAATGTTTGCAAAATAATGGAGCGTTTAGTTAAAGATGAACTTTTGACTTTTTTTGTAAATTTCTTGTCTAGGTGCCAACATGGCTTTACAGCTAAAAGTTCAACTATAACACAGCTCCTTGAAACACTCAATAATTGGACTATTTCATTAAAAAATAAAAAAACAATTGACGTTATTTATTTGGATTTTGCTAAAGCTTTTGACAAGGTTTCTCACAATAAATTAATTTTTAAACTTGATAAACTTGGCATAAAGGGAAAATTTTTAAAATGGATTGAAGCCTTTCTAGTTGGAAGAACAATGAAGGTACTTATTAATAACTCTGAGTCATCTTCTCGTATTGTTAGTAGCTCAGTTCCTCAAGGTTCGGTATTGGGCCCTTTTCTTTTTTTGATCTATATTAACGACCTAACTGAGTGCATTCACAATAGTCAGATTAATCTTTTTGCGGATGACGCGAAAATTTTTACAAGTTATTTTTCTGCAAATAAAATCGAAAAAACTGAAGAACTACAGAAGGATTTAGATAGGATTTCTGAATGGTCAAACAACTGGCAGATGGAATTATCAGAAAAAAAATGCGAAGTCTTGCAAATAAGCTTAACACAAAAATCAGATAGGTTCGCATACAAAATTAAAGGAAACACTCTTAAATACTCAAAATTAGTGAAAGATTTAGGTGTTTATATGACAGATAATTTAAAATTTTCTGAGCACTGTAAAATCATATCAAAAAAAGCATTAAGATTATCAGCATTAATATTTAGAACATTTTCATCAAACTCTTTGGAAAATTTGTTACGAGCGTTTACAGTTTATGTAAGGCCCACTCTGGAGTATTGTAGTGTTGTTTGGAATCCATATTTACTTAAAGACATAAACATAATTGAAAGAGTACAAAAAAATTTTACTAGACGATTGTTTAAACGGTGTCATATTCCATATGTTAATTACGAAGAAAGATTAAAAGTTTTAAACTTGCCAAAATTATCTGAACGTCGAACTTTTTTTGATTTGACAGAATGTTACAAAATCATTCATAATAAAACGCGCATTAAACCTAGTGATATTTTTACTTTTAATACCAATTCTACAAGAGGACATGTATTCAAGCTAAAAGTTCAAAAAAGTAGAGTAAATGTCAGAAAATTTTACTTTAGTAATAGGATTGTATCAAATTGGAACAATTTAACTTCAGAACAGGTATCAGCCACTTCGTTAGCTGTATTTAAAAAAAGTATCAGATATGGTTCATATTAGGGCTACCATGTAGCCTTTGAATCATATTCTAGCAATAAACTATGTTTCTGTTTTTGTTTTTTTTTGAGTAATAGCGACCGTAATCGGTTCGCTGGTTTGTATTGAATTATTGTTGTATTTGCTAGAATAAATCACTTTGACTTTGACTTGACTTGAAAATTTAAGTAATTTGAAAGGGTGAATTCCCCATGGGCTTTTTGTAAAGTAAATGGCAAGAGAACATTTTTTAAGCCACTAACACGCTAAAACTATTTATTTTGACTAAAAACTTATTAAAATGATAATTTATACATAAAATTAGCAAAAAAATTTGGAACAGAGCTTTGGAGCTCCAAAAACCGGTGTTTTGCTCCGTTCAAAATTACTTTTATTATACTTTTACTCTTACTTTTACTTTAAAAAATAGGTCTTACTTTTACTTTTACTTTACTTAAATAAAATTTTGACCATTACTTTTACTTTTACTTTACTTAAATTAAAAAATTACAACTTACTTTTACTCTTACTTTACTTAAATTAAAATTTTTCAAATTACTTTTACTTTTACTTAAAATAATCCAAAATCAATACTTTTTACAACACTAGTAAAAACACGAGCGTAAATACACGTATGTTAGAAAAGCTACACTACACACGAGTAGTATCAACATTACCATACATCAAATGGTTAATTCGTGTTTTAACCTTACTTACTAAAATGTCATAATTAGTCAACCAAATAACAATAGAGTTATCAATTGGACAAAAAAAAACTTATAATGTTTATAAAGAATAAAGAAGTTTATAATGAAATGAAATATATAAAGAATACTTATAAAGAAGTTTATAAAGAAATTATAATATCAATAGACAAACAAAATACTGACAACTAATCAAACAAGTAAAAAACAAAAAGTTGCAGAAATGCGTTTACAATACGAATGATAAAAAGCACCATTAACTGGCAGAACCAGAAACAGGAACAGTGTCACTTGGTGAACCGAGTGACACTTGAAGGTACCGTAATATGGCTGCAACCAAACCAAACCAAAAACCAAAAAAAACAAAAACCAAAAACGGAAAGCAACACTTAGAATACCAAGTGAAGTAAAGTTTTAAAGCTTTAAAGACATTATTAATATATTAACACAAACATTTTTTAGGTACAAAGTATTTGAAAAGATTTTATACCCCTATATTGTATTATAATTATTAAGTATGACTAAAGATAAACCCAACGTGGCTGCAACAGTTGTTCGTTGGATTAAAAAATGCCCCCCATTGAGTAACCATTTAAATCACGAAAATCTGACGTCACTTTATCAGCCAATTAGATTCGATTTAATACCGAGTATTTGTTTGATAAAGTGACGTCAGATTCTCGTGATTTGAGTAGTTACTTAAAGGAGCACTGTCACAAATCAAATTCCTATAACGCCCGAACCGGACTGCACCTTTAATACTGAACCGATTCAGCTAAAATTTAAAAATGTTATAGCCTTGTAGTGGAGCACTCTAAATAACAAAATTGAGTTAGGTAGGTTTGGTATTAAAGGAGCAGTCCGGTTCGGGCGTTATAGGAATTTGATTTGTGACAGTGCTCCTTTAATGGGGGGGCATTTTTTAATCTAACGAACAACTGTTGCAGCCACGTTGGGTTTACCTTTAGCTCAATTATGATAGGGGTTAAAATTAGATTAATTTTTAGTTTAAAATTTGTTGTTAAATTTATCGCAGTTTTTACGATTTACAAGATCAAATTTAACAATAAGTGGTCTATATTTTTTTGCTAAAATGGAGACCAAAATCATATGTATTAGAGCAGATTCTACCAAACCTTATGAGTTGGGTGTAAAACACGCGAAGGCCAAGATCATTAGTAACGTTGCTAGTTTTATCAAAGGTGGATAATCTAATAAAGGTATGTCACAGCGGTCTGTAGCAGCGTGGATCATAAAATCCAATTCGGGCCGCACGTCCGGCCAGAAGCCGCACGTCCGGCCAGAAGCCGCATGTCCGGCCACAAGGGAGTTAATTTTGCTGCATTGCGTTCTTGTTATTTTTACCATAGTGGTGTGACGTGGCCGACTGCTCTGGCGAATATATTATTTACATTTTTTTTGTGTGAATTATTTAAACTTTTATTACGGCTTCTGGCCGGACGTGCGGCTTCTGGCCGGACGTGCGGCTTTTGGCCGGACGTGCGGCTTCTGGCCGGACGTGCGGCTTCTGGCCGGACGTGCGGCTTCTGGACGGACGTGCGGCTTCTGGCCGGATGTGCGGCCCGAATTGGATTTTATGATCCACGCTGCTACAGACCGCTGTGACATACCTTTATTAGATTATCCACCTTTGGTTTTATGAATATATCTGATTACTTTAAAATCAAAATCTTCTGTTTTATTATCAACAGGAATTTTAGCATTGTTATCATTAAGTTTAATATCTAAATCCAAGTACATGTAAAATCGTTAACGGTAGTTTCTGATAAAGGTAGTTCGTGTGGATATATATTTCTAAAAACATTCAACAAATTACAATTATTTTTGGAGGTAGAAGCACTAAAAACATCATCTATATATCTAAAGATAAATTCTATCAGGGTGAAAACAGAGAGGGAAAGAACCACGAGAAAAATCACGCAGAGAAACACAACGCAAAAAAAAAGACAACCGAAAACTTATCCCCACCGCACACCCACGCCGAAGACTAGTCGTCATAGTTGAAACATTTCGAAATACTGGGTTAGATTTAAGATAATTAAACTCAGTAAATGTCAACGTAAAATCTGCAAGTTGTGGTGAAGCATTCCCAACTTGAGGAATACCTGTAACTTGTAAAAACGTTTTACCCGCAAAAACAGCATAAGAATTTTTTACAATAGTTGTTTTATTTGATTGCTATCATACGATTTATCACTTTTACGTTCGTCTGAATAGAAGCAATTGTTATAACTAGGGATCTACCGGGGCCCCGGCCCCGGCAAACGCAATTTTCTCTACCGCGGCCCCGGCCCCGGCCCCGGCAATTTAGCTGTCAAATCAGCCGGGGCAAACTGGGGTAAGGAGCCCTAAGAATACAAATTTTAAAGCACTTTTTACAATTTTAGACAGTGATAAATATATAACATTTTATATAAAGAGCTAATGTAATCGCTTCAATAGGAGGATATTTATTATTTATATTTTAAGATTTTATTTTAAACTCTATTTTAATAAGATTTCTTATTTTACTCATGAGTCGTTATTCTAAAATTTTGAAGACTTCTTAAGTATTAAAAACCATTTTATAGATTCTATTTACAAGATTAGGGTTTGACATTAGAAGTCTATTCGTGAGACGTATTCAATAAATATTAGAGTTATTATAATATTATTGTTTATATCAAAAATATTTTTAAAAAAATAATAACCCAAGAAATTTTTCGGCTATGTGTACAGTAAATTTTTTAACTAAATTTAAAGAGAAATGATGCACATCTTACTTTTCGGCGCAAGTTACTTTCTGTGCACTCAATAAAAATTTTCTCGCACAGCGATATTTTGTACACCAAACTCGTTTTTTGACACGTTTACAAAATTGCCGCGTACAAAAAATTAGCAGAAATCGGTAATAATTGCTATTAAATTAGCTCATGTGTGAGTTTTTCTATGAAAATTTATTGTACAACTGGATATTTGTTTGGATTATATTATATTCTTACTTTTATTTTTAGGTGTTATTAAAAAAAATTTTTAAAACTTAGTGATGTTAAAACATTTTTTTAAAATAAACAAATGCAAGTTAATTTCTTGTTTTTATTTTAGCATTTTTAAATTTATTGCTAAAACTACACTGGTATTCACAAATTTTGTGTAGGGTCCTCTTGATTTGCAGGAAAATCCTGCGGAGTCAGTCCATATTTTTTAGTGAGTTCAATATATTTATAAGAGCCCAAAAGACACCAAACTTGAATTTTCTAAACAAGAAATTATAGTATAAACTGTCAATTAATACGTTTCGAAAATTAACGGTATTAAATACTGGACACAGTCTAAAAGGTGTAAAAACCGGTCCATAGTTTTCTTGCCAAAAGGTACTGACCCTGTTGGTATAAACCCGGTCCAAAATTTTATGAATACCAGTAAAAGTGAAAGTAAAAGTAAAAGCCACGGGGCGATTTAGCCCCGTGGCGCCGCGCCAACCATTATTAGAGAACGTGGGTAAATTTTGAAATTCAGAACCTTCTTCTTCTTCTTATTATTATTATTATTCCAACGCTCCATCCTTAAAAGCGATATTCCTCATTCGTTATTGGTTGATCAAAAATAAGCATGGGCTCATAAGAAAGAAGAAGGAACTACGCAACTTTCTTAGAAAGCACTTTTTTGATTTAGGTCCTTGTTATCGATTTATTGATCAAAATAAAAATTTTGAAAAACAGACAAATAAAAACTCCCAACCGCACAATAACAGCCTTTTGGCAACAATAAGGATTGTACAGAGCAGACAACCAACATCTCCTCATAAAAACCGCACAAAAAAAGCAGACGGGTTTTAATTGGTGGCAGAAACGGAACCAAATCCCAGCGCCATCTGCTTCAACCGCGCGGAAATCGGCGAAAACAACAAAGTACTTTTTTTAATTCTTGCATTACTGATGACAAAATTAATTCAAATTTTATGTATTAAAACATAATAATAAGCGTCGGTGGCGCGGGAGCACCACGCGCCGGTAAGTAATCATCGGTGGTGCGGGGGTGCCACACTGCAATTTAACCCACCGCACCGCACCAACTATACTTAGAGAACGTGAGTAAATTTTGTAATTCAATTCATCATCTTCATATTATTATTATTTTTACTGTAGAATTATAATTGCAATCATTGGCGCACGGTATCGCGCCAACTGTATTTAGAGAACGTAGGTAAACTTTATCTGGAGCGCCACTGCACCGCACTAACTATAATTAAACAACGTGGGTAAATTTTGTAATTTAAATTCATCATCTTCTTATTATTATTTTTTATTTAAAAAAGTATATCTCGGCAACGGAATGATTATAAACATATGTCATTGCGCAGCTAAAACTATAGTTTATTAGGCTGTTTTTCTAATTTAATTCAAAAAAAGTGGTAGACTAGCCTTGAAAAATGCTCTAAGAATAGAGCAGGAAAAGGGGCGATTTTTCCCCGGGCGTATGTTTAGACAGAAAAGATGTGGACTAGTCTGAGATGGACTTTATGTGGACTATAGAAAATTTGCATTTGGTTTGGGCAGCTGCTCACTAAATAAAAATTTCTACCATACGATAATGATTTGTTTATACATTGATCTAATCACACAGCACTGTTGCATTTTTTTTTATTTTGATGAAATGTCAATTGAAAAAAATTATACTCACAGCAATCTTTGACAAGCGCGAAATCGCCACTTTTTCAAATTTATAGTTGTTTCTTACACATACAAATATAATCTTCAAATTTAAAAAGTGGCGATTTCGCGCTTGTCAAAGATTGCTGTGAGTATAATTTTTTCAATTGACATTTCATCAAACTAAAAAAATGCAACAGTGCTGTGTGATTAGATCAATGTATAAACAAATCATTATTGTATGGTAGAAATTTTTATTTAGTGAGCAGCTGCCCAAACCAAATGCAAATTTTCTATAGTCCACATAATGTCCATCTCAGACTAGTCCACATCTTTTCTGTCTAAACATACGCCCGGGAAAAAATCGCCCCTTTTCCTGCTCTATTCTTAGAGCATTTTTCAAGGCTAGTATTTAAATAGAAATTTCAGTAAAAATTATCTTTGTGCTTTTATTTTTAGAAAAATTGCTAATTTAGTTTAAGGTTTTTATAATTATATTTTTAATAAAAGTAAGCATATATAAGCCAAAAATGGAAAAACCTAATTTTTAAACAAAAAATTTGCTGAAAATTCGGATTTGTGCGACTTTAATACTGAAAACCCACCATTCTCTTCTATTTCATAGCCGCACTGCTGTTGTTTTTTTTTTCTTTAATTAAGTTTTAACGCAATTTTTAACACAGTGTTAGTGTTTTGCAGTGCATATAAGAACTTTTCTTTCACTTTTGCGTGAAATGCAATGCACAAAAAATAGGTATTGGCAACAAGAAAAATTTCTGCGTAAGAAATCAGTGGTATATGCACACAAAGTCGCGTGCGTTGGAAATTATGCGTTTTTTTCTTGCACAATTTAATCCAAAAACTTAATGTATAGTTTGAAATTTTCTTGGGCCATATGTTTTTAATAAATCTTGAGAAATTACAAAAACGAAAAAAAGTAGTGCAAAATTAAAAAAACAATTTTATTGCAAAATTTCAGGTGACATTGATTTTATGATTTTTTGCTAAAAAAATAAGTTAGCTGATTAAAATGACTAAACCTAACAACTTGAAACAAGCTAGAAAGCGAACATAGTCGCTTGTATCCGCAATAATTTAATTATTTTACCTTTTACAATTTAAAAAAGTATGTATTTTTTAATTTAAAAAAGTGTTAATGAAGCTTTAAAAATGTTCTAACAATTTAAAATAAAAATGTGCGTTTTTTAAAACCCCTCCTGTGTGTTTAGACCGAAAAATGTTAAATACAGGCATGTATTGTAAGTGAAATTCTAAAAAAGATGTTTACTCAAAATAATATGCTTGAAGACTGGCATTTTTTAGGTTTAGAGTTACATTTCTAAAATTATCAACATATTCGATTTATTGTGATATAAAGAAATTTCGCTATTGTCAAATAATTTTTTTATATGGGCATCCAATTTTAATTGTAGTTCTTTTAACACGTTTTGGCTTTTAATTCAAAACATACTCCACGTATAAAAATGCTTTACCTGCTGCTCTATTTGTAGAGCATTTTTTAAAAGTAATAAGAATGGTTAGTGGAAAAAACTATAATATTGCTTTAAACTTGAATATATTTCTAATACTTACGTAAAGTGTATACTACTGTTGTAAAAAGTTACATTTACTTTTACTTAAACAAATAAAAGTAACGAATTTTTTAATACTTTTACTTTTACTAGACTTTTAACCCTTTGAGAATTTTTCGTCCAAAAAGCGCTGCAAATCTGCAAAAGGTTTGTTGCGTCAGTCCTGCAGTGTGTTAAACTCCGTGGGTCTCGACGAAGTTTAACATTGAGCAGCAGTGGCGTGGTTTCCAGCGGAATGAATACCAAAGGGTTAAAACTTACTTTTCCTTTTATTCTTACTCGGATTTTTCCCTACAAATACTTAAATTAATTAAAGTAAAATATAAGTAATTTCAACACAAGTATAGATTTCCTATGGGCTTGTTGTAAAATGGGTCTCAGAAGAAAGTTTTTTAAGCCGCTAACACGCTAAACCACCATTTTTTACTTAGACTAAAAAACTTATCAAAATTAAAATTTATGCAAAAAATGGCAAAACACTTTAGAATGGAGCTATGGAGCTCCAAAAATCGACGTTTTGTTCCGTTGCAGAATTACTTTTATTATAATTTTACTCTTATTTTTGCTTAAAAAATAGGCCTAATCTCGCCCGTTACTTCTATTTTTACTTTACTTAAATTATCACAAATTATTTTTAATCTTACTTTACTTAAATTGATGTTTTTTTTTAAAATTAATTTTACTTTTTCTAAAAATAATCAAAAAATCATTACTTTTTACAACAGTAGTGTATACTAAATAAAATAATAATTTAACGTTTAAAAGAATCGATATATTAAAATTTTTTTGTGTTCTGCTTAAAAAAAATTTGTGTATTAAAAAATAAGTTTTTCTACTTACACAAGTGCTTAAATTCTAAAATGTGACTATTAATTACCTAAAACAAATAATTTACAGTAAAAAATTAAAATTTTTGAAAAAAAACGACCAAAATTACAAATTCAGCTAAATTTTTATCCTGCCCCGGCCCCAGCTCTGGCCCCAGCCGGGGCAAAATTTTCTACCCCGGCCCCGGCCCCAGCAAATCAAAATTTCCCTACCCCGGCCCCGGCCCCGGCATCAGCAATAATTCTGCCCCGGTCGATCGTTAGTTAAAAACCGTTTACCAGAGTTTTTAAACAAGAGATCAACAATACTAGACATATTATTAAGTACTATTTTATGTGGTAAACTTGTATAAAGCGTACTAAAATCAGCTGAAAATATTTTATATGTTTTACTAGTAGACTTTAGTCTAGAAACCACTTGCAAACTATTATTTACAGACCAGTAAACTTTTCCAATAAACTAGTTATCTGTTACGTTTTCTCATATTTTGATTAAACAGTTTTCATATGAAATAAAAAACTGGTGATGGTAAGTGTAGTTTAATTGTGAAAAAATAAAACTTTCTGCTGTGTGACAGCAGCAGGATTTTTTGTCTCTCCTAGGAAAAAAAGTTATAATTTTTGCAAATCATCTTCATGATTGAAGAGCCCATCATATTTGTAACAGTGTTTTTGAAAATAAGAATTATAAGTAACCAAACCATAGGTTGGAGATGAAAACAAAATACTAAAAATATTTTTGTACACTGAAACATTTTACTTTTTACTCAAAATTTTTTCAAACCCTACTGTTAAAATGTTTTCTTTACGTGGTGTGTTCTGCTATATAATGCTATATAAACTAGAATCAAAGTTATAACACTTTCCAAACGCCATTTAAAACAGGTTTCTCATTTGAAAGTGCATTTCCACTTTGACTTGAAACGATTCACCGGAATGATAAGAGATATTGTAATAAATAAGAAGTGATTAACGCCAAATTTAACACGTTAAAATTTTAACTAGTATTCTTCCCTGGAGCTGCGAGCTCTGGAGTGGAGCTCCGCTCTTAGGAACTCCACTCAGAGCAACCCTTGGAGCTCCGAAGCTCTGCCCTATTTTCCTACTAATTTTATGAATAATTAAAATAATGTTGATATTGTTTGTTGTGTCAAAATTTGTTTGTAAAATAAATTTCTTCAAAACTTATTTTAAACAATAAAAACAGTCTTGAAAGTGCAGATAAAGGAGTTTTAAATGTATTTCAAGCTTAAATAAGCAGAAAATCGCTCACTTAAGGGGCGAAACTGCGGAGCTCCTTCCGCTTTAAATAGTCGGTGCTCCAGAGCATGATATTGGAGTGTAGGAACGTAACTAATTTTAACACAATTATATGGAGAACCAAATCACAAGTTTTAATATCAAAAACATTACAACAATTTTGATTGACGACATCAATTTATTTCTTGCGTCTAAAGTAAGATAAACACGGTTTATAGTTTTGCACAGATATCGCAACCACCTACTCGCACAGAACAGCAAAATAACACAATTTATTATGGTGTAATTCCGGCGGCCGTAGGCCGCCGGTATTATGGCCGGATCGTTCATTTTGTAGTTTTTAATTAAAATTTAAATAACTCGGTCAAACCTTAACCAATTATCTTAAAATTTTACAAGTATATGTAATTTGTTGTGCTTAATCGTTTAATGTATAAAAAGTAATAAATAAAAAAATATATTTTGCATAAAATTGCATATACAAACTTGGTCAGTTGGTAAAAATCGGACATAACGCTTTTTTTTCAAATTGTTATAACTTAGTCGAATATTGCAGGAATGGGTTTAAAATTTAACCGTATATGTAATCAATTCTGCTTAATCGAATGGTGTTAAACATTAGTTTATATATAAAGAAAATCTCTTGTACTAGAGTGGATAATCAAGTTAGGTTGATGAAAAAAACGGGGACACAACATTATGATACATTTTTTAAATTTTAATAACTCCACTGAAAATTAATGAAATGATCTTAAATTTGGAATATTTATGTAATTAAAGATGCTTATTCAATTAAAGCTAAATTTATATTAAATACATGGGAAATGTGTCTGGTACAAGAATAAATAAGCAAGTTTTGTTGTTTTTTTTTAACGCGTAACGCTCTAAAAATTTAAATAACTCAGCAGAATATTGATGAAAAAACTAGAAATTTCAAAATTGTATGTAATTTAGAATTCTTATTCGTTTGATACCAAATATGTATATATTTACGTAAGAAATGTCAAATACAAAAGCAATTAGAGTAGAAAAATCGTTGAAAAATATAACGCAAAATACTGGTGAAATGATACAACCATTATTGGTGGTTTTGGAAACGATTTTGGGCTGCGCAGCGCAGCTAAATATTTATTATTTGTATTAGGCGGTTCCCGGAAATTTCGTCTTTTACAATACGTCTTTCAATATCTCGTCTTCTACAACTCGTCTTTGGAAAACTCGTCTTTTAAACATCTCGTCTTCGGAAAACTCGTCTTTTAGAGGCGATTTTGTAAACGCACTTTTCAAAAGACAAGTTTCTTCTATTTTTTAACTAAAACCAAAATTCGATTTGACTGATTTAACAGTAAATACAAATTGTAAAACATTTTTATAGCCTAAATAGAACACGTAGACCTTATTTTTGTGATTATTTTTTAGATTTAAACTATTGGTAGAAAGTTATGAGCCAGTTTATACCCCAAAAATGGCCTTTTTCAGCATTTGCAATTCATGATGTTAAGAAAAAAATTCGTAAACCAACAAACTAAATTAAAAACTATGTTTTAACAATGCTAAAAGTCTGAAGAACTAAAAAATTTTCAAAAAAATTGAAAATTTGAAAGTCACATGGACGAAATAACCACCATAAACATGGACAAGAAAATTTGTTTGACTTTAACCGCTAATTTAAACTTAGTTTTTCACCGATTTATTGTTCCTAAGCCTAAGAAAAACCTAAAAATCAAATAAAATTGTAATATAATTTTTTTATTAAAATAAGCAATTTTTTAAAAATTTTAATTTTTTAACAACTAAAATTTGGTGGGTATTTGAACGGTTACTATAAAAAATTGGTAGTTACCATTAAAAAAAATAAAAGTATATTTGTAACTGCCAGACACTTGGTAATACGAAAAAAATAATATTAATTAGATTAAAGGCTTAATAAAAATTTTTTCCTAATAACATAAATTGTACATGCCAAAAAAGGGCAATTTTTGGGTACAAATTGGCTCATAACTTTTTATTAGAAGCTCAAATCAGAAAAATAACCACAAAAGTGAGGTCTAACGTGTTCGATTTATGCTTTAAAGATGTTTTTACAATTTTTAATTACTTTTGAATCGGTCAAATCAAATTTTGGTACACGTATCTATGGAACTTGTACCAATGATGTGAAAAACCTTTCTTTTTACCTAAGCCTTAACTTACCTGAATCAGATAAGTTCAGATAAGATCAGATTTAACTTAACTAACCTGATTCTGATGTATGCCGGAACCCCCTGGCTTTTTAGGAGGGTCAAACCCGGGTGTAAGATTTCAAATTTTGGGGGGTCAGGGGGGTCCAATTTTTTAACAAAGTCTCCTTTAACTAAATAATTTAAGTTTTTTTAGGTCTAATACTGAATTTTATGTACTAAAATCGCCTATTTAGGCCTAAAAGTGTATTTAAACACTGTTTTTAACTCAAAAACCGTGTTTTTGACAGTAAATAAAAATATACCTCCAAATTAGTTGGGAGGAGGGAGGGGGGGGGGTCAGCCTACGCTAGGGGGGGGGGGGGTCAGGCCGGACCGCTCTCGAGCTTTTGGGGCGGAGGGGGGGCTAGAATATTATACGGAGGGGTCCAAAATTTTGGCTCTGGGGGGGTGCACCCCTCTGTCCCCCAAAAACACCTATGGAATTAACACTTTAATGGGTAATTTAGTCATGGGGATTTGATACAACTTTTATGGGGGTTTTGCACGTCACCAAGACCGGTGCAGCTCCAGGTCAAACCTCCCAATTCCCAACCCCACTTTAAGGGGGGGAAAGTAGCATGGAGCCCTTGCTGCAGTGACTATGGCGTCATCATAGATCAACAATGGCGCCATAATTTTAGGGTACTTTTTCATTTTTTGGTGGGGCAATAAAACAGGGAAGGGGCAAATCAAAGGGGGGGTGCATTTCCAGACCGTGCACAGGTCTGCACGTCGTTAATTAAGTCTAAATTTTTTCTGATTTGTGTGTAAAATTTCAAGATTGTCTTATTTTTTGATTTGTGTTAAAAGTTTATTGTCTATTGAAATTCAAGATGGCGAAAGCGTGGAAGCGTTGATGGTTGAAATTGAAATATTATCGGAATGTCAACATTCAAACATTGTGGCTCTTTATGAAACCTTCTTTTTCGAAGGAAAGCTACACGTAAGTATCAACAATAGTCTTGGATTGGTATGGCAGTTGAGTTAGGTCCTAGGTGTTATACGTATACCCGTCGTCAGCCATCACTATAGTTGATCCGGTTTCAACAGCAAAGGAGGCGATGGTTACCCGGTGTGAATAACACTTTAAATTTTTGGAGGGGGTCTAGGGACGTCCGAACCTTCCCTAGGTTTTTAGAGAAAAGATTCACCAAGGGTGGTAAAATTTAAAAATCTAAAAAGGATATGGGAGTGGTCTGAGCAGTTTCAGGGTGGGCAGGAGGGGGGGGGGGTTTGGGGTTTATATGCCTGAAAAATCTCGAAAGTGTCGACACCCCCGTAAACTTTGGAAGTGTCCCGGATATCGCTTCTAAAATTTGGAAAGTCTAGTACTAAAACACTAAAAATAAGGTATTTGGGGCATAATCCAAAATAAATTTTGGGACACCCCCCAAAATAGGATTCAGAAACAATCTGGGAGGCTGGCTGCTTACCTATGATCCGACCCCGAAATGTCCAACAAAAAAAGCGAAACACTTTTATACCATTAATTTCACTTTTTATAGGATAATACAGCATGTCCCTCCGCTTTCTAAGTGGCTATGCCTCCGTTTTAATGCCCCCACTCGAAAATGAAACAAAAATACTAAAAAATATGCGACATTTTTTGACATATCGTGAAATTTTTGAAGTTTTTAGCCTATTTTAATTCAATTTAAGACATAACTTGCTAACTGACTCTACTTGCTTATCTATCATTTTAGACCTAAATTTTTATTTCAATTTTGCTTTTTTTGTCCTTTGTTCTCTTTTTTTTCTCTTTTTCCTACGTTTTTTTTGTCACTCTTCTTATGCTCTCACGCTTTTTTTATGCTTTTGCTTCGCATGTTCCCTTTCGTTTTATTCCGCATTCCCGTTTCAGAAAATTTGCCACCACTCCGTGCCTCCCACGTTTTGGAATTTTGGAAATGTCCTCTCCTAAAACCCTCGGAGGTTGGGGTTCGTGCACAGGTCTTAATAGAAAAAGCTACATTTTATTGAAGAAAATAAGCTATTTGCGTGTAAAAAAGGCTTAAAAACCCGAATTTGTGTTGGAAATACACATTTTTTAATTAAAATTTGGGATTAAAATAGCAATTTAGTATTTTAAATAGGCAGTTTTTTCAGTAGTTTTTTTAAATACTTGAAATGTCTTAAGAGTTAGTGAACTTTCAATCAAAACATAAATACCGGTGCAATTCTGAAAGCTTGTTTGATGAGAATTCGATTGACGTATTTTTTGGTATCATTTTAAAAACGTTAATAAAGTAAAAAGAAATTGACTTAAAATTGAAATTCTTGTTAAACTCTCTCTATAACTTCTTAACTTAAGCAGATGTTTTTTGTCGCAGAACAAATAATTCCCAGGGATGGTCCGGGAGGTATGCATAACCCCACGGTCTGTAAATGCCGCCTCGGCTTTATTGGAAGGATTTGCCCGCCACCCCTCCCTGTTTATTGCCCCCCCTCTGCTCAAAAACCAAAAAAAGAAATCTGAAATTATTATGAAACTAATTTTTAATTAATGATGCTGCCAGTTCATCGGCAAATTTTTTGCAGTTTTTAGCCCATTTCAATGTATTTTAAGCCATTTTAGACCTACTTTTTACCCTAATTTTTGCTTTTTTGTCCCTTTTCCCTTTTACTTTCTTTTTTTCTTTTTCCCCTGCTTGCCCTCTCCCCGTTTTGGAAATGCCCCTCCAATAAAACCCTGGGGGGGGCGAGCACAGGTCTGGGTACGGACCTTTCTGGTTTTTTAAGGGCTCTTGACCACGAGTGGCCGATTTCATATTTTGGAAAGAGGGTTTTGTGTACAAAA
>JASAMX010022099.1:0-44582 GCA_030248175.1 Microlaimidae sp. YZB2_3
GTCTACTTTTAACTAACTACAGTATTGCTCTTAGGTTTTGCAACTTTTATGAAAAAATATTTTAGTTTTTAGTTGAAGCCTCTTATGTACTACGATGGATTCTACTGATAAGCTCCGACCATTATATTCTTAAAGCTAAATAAAAAAATGTGTATTAGAATTAGGAGCGAAACATATTTTTTGATGGAATTCATTTTTCGATGAAATTTATTTGTTTTGTTTGTTTTCATAATTATAAATTATTTACGTTGTTTTACTATTTCAGCATTAATACAGATACAAATAAAAAAAAGGTATCAACTTTATCAATAAATTTACAAATTCTAAATCAGATTATTATGCTGCTCTTATATATTTTAGTTTATACTGGCATATTATCTATTTTTAAAAAAATACGTCTTTAATGCAAAAATTTTTTTGGGTTATTTTAAGCTCTCACCTTTTACCCCGCCCCTTTTTCTTTGTTTTTTCTATTTTTAATTAATCACGATTACAATAACGCAATGCGCGATAAAAAATATGTTGACCGCGTTTATATTGATTAAGCAAAAACTTTTCATACCGTTTTCCATTCCATATGGCTTTTAAAAATAAAGGTTTATGGGAATTAGGTATAAAATACTTGAAAGGCTAACAAAAATCTAACCCAAACGTAGGCAGGCTGTTATTCTTGATGATTATAGATCCTTTTCTGAATACATTAATATAAAAAAAGGTGGTTTTCCAGGGTGTCCTTGGCCCTTTATTGTTTGTAATGTTGTTTCTTGATGACCTATCTGAATGTCTTAATAATTATTGTAATGCTGTGCTTTTTACCCACGACACTAAAATTTATGATTCTTGTTCAAGTAAATAGATAAACAATTTGTGTCGCAAATCACTTGACTTGTTTTATGAATGGTCAGAGCTTATCAGTAGAATCCATCGTAGTACATAAGAGGCTTCAACGAAAAAACTAAAATATTTAGTCATAAAAGTAGCAAAACCTAAGTATATGAGATATTCTAAATATACAGAGATTATTATTTCAATAAGCTCAATAATAATTACATTGCTATCTCGCTTTCATTTCGCCCCCGTTTTTTCCGCGGTTTTTTCCAACGGCACCGCCCTTTTCGGCTTCTCGGCTGAACTCCTGCTGGATCTCGTCGGTTTGGCGGTCCTTAGTCTCCATTGATGTAGCTTGTGGGAGAGATGTTGCCGGCAGGCGCCGATTTGGGTCGCCCTTCATTGGTCTCGACTCCTTGCAGGTCCTTGGCTGGCCAACTGGATGATATCCGCAGGCGACACTGAAACGGTCGTAGTTTTTTTTTTTTTTTTTTTTTTTTTTTTAATACTTATGGTATAATAAAAATATTTATTTATAATAATATAAATTGTAAGATGGAATACAATATACGCGTTAGTGATGAATATAGTAAATTGATATGATTGAAAAAGATTTTTTAAACCTTTGCTTTTATACAAAAAAATTAACCTTACTTAAAAGGATTTTACCGCAAAAAACCGATTTGACCAAAATAAAACTATCTATATGTCATACCATGCAAAAAAAAGTTCCGAAATATTGCGACCTCAAAACTAACTATAATGTAATTTGGCACATAGCCAAATAATACTTTGACATTTTGGCCTTATATAATACGTTTGTGATTTATATATATGACTACCGGTAATAACCACAGCGGTTATCAAAGAAAATACTAGCGCATCTCCGGTCAAAGGAGCCATTCCATCACGGGATGAAATGCGTGATCCATCACGGATCTATAGCTGGGGGATGGAAAATTTTTTAAAAAGGCAATAACTGAAATTAGCGTACTAAAATAGAAAATAAAATAAAATATAAATTACAATCAAGCAAAATTTCGGAAAAAAGTGCATTTAATTTCAGCACTTTTTAAAACGACCCCCTTAATCGAGTTTAAGTGCAGTGCTAAGACCCCTACGCATTTCAACGTTGTCTTTTAACTATTTACAACTACAATTTAAGACCCGACCACTTAATTCAACCCGTTTTTACCTACAGAAATTTGTGTGCCGAAATTACACGATTTTATTTAATAACTATTGCTCACCACAGACGCAACGTAGAACCACGGTGACTAAAAATTCTGAAAATAGACTAAATTTTACCAGGACAGTTTAATTTTTAAACCAGTTTATTGCGTAATAATGAAATGCCCATGTTCTAAAAACGAGTCACTATTTTATTTTTTATAAATCACACAGTTTCACATGAAAATATCACAACCTAACAAATAAAAAGCTCACGACTGTCATCTAAATATAATTAGCTCTCGTTTGAGCTATCAAACGTCATATTCCGTCCAGGATTACCAAAGATATAGTCCAAAATCAAAAATGCCCAATTGGGAAAAGCGTCGAAATTAAATGCACTACCCTGCTATAAAAAGTGACCGCTGAGCGAAGCGAAGCGGTAAAATTTTTTTTCATTTTGCGGGTCGATTGTGATACCAAAACTTTTTTATAGATTGCGCCAAGCAATTAGCGAGGCGCAAGAAAATTGAATTTTTAGCCTCTAAAAAACACCAAATTTTACCATCTGGCGACCATTTCAGGGGGGGCGCCCCCTACCCCCTCCCTGATTACGTCCCTGATTACGAAGTTATAACTTTATACAAATCAACTTGTTTCTTTTCGACTGATCGACGATATATATAATTTCTTTCGTCAGTGTAACTTTTTTTCTACACACTAAAGTTCTGGTCGAATTAATGATGATTTTTCTTCATCAAAATTATTTACCCTCTCTTATAAACTAGGCAGAACATATAAGATTTTCATTGTAAGCGAGAGGGTTATTTTTTTAAAAAAGAAACATTTCTTTAAAGGCGTCAAGACCATAATATAGGAAGAGGCCGAAATGCTAAACAACAAAATGCTAATTTTTTTATTTCAATCGCCTTCAATATATAAAAATGGGGCCGCAACAATGTAATTTTTTTTGTTTTGTGTCCATATGTTCTGTGTTTTATAATCAACAGTTAGTTTTGAATTATATGGAAACCAATGTTTAAATACAAAATGAGTTAAATGACTAGGTTAATCCTTTTAAACATATATACACAAAGTTTTGACTCACTTCAGTTCAAACGGGAGAAACAAGCTGTTGTGAATTTTAAACCACTCAAAAAGTATTAGACACTGTGGCCTTTTTTTGTAAAAACGGTCCTATTTATTTATTGTTGTCAGAATTAAACCGGATTTCGGATACCGATTCTTTAAATATACCTACTGAAGTTTGAAACGATATATTTTAGTTTCAAACGGGAGAAACAAAAGGTGGTATATTTTAAAAGTCTACCACACAAATAATCAGACCTGTGCACTGTTTGAAAATGCCCCCCCCCGTTTTATTGCCTCCCCCCCGTTTTATTGCCTCCCCCCCACCGCGGAAAAATGAAAAAGTACCAAAAAAATTATCACGCCATTTTTTACCTATTATGACGCCATTATTGCGAAATTTTTGCAGTTTTTAGCCTATTTCAATGCAATTTAAGCTATTTTAGACCTATTTTTACCTTATTTTCGCTTTTTTGTCCCTTTTTTCCTTTTCCTTTCTTTTTCTCTTTTTTTTTCTTTCCCCCTGCTTGCCCCCCCCCCCATTTTATTGCCCCCCCCCGTTTCAAAAAGTTGCACCCCGTGCCCCCCTCCCCGTTTTAGAATTGCACCCCCCCTATTATAACCCCGGGGGGCAGTGCACAGATCTGAATTATACCAATCTTCACATTTGCCGATTTTTTCTTTCAAAAAAATGCTTTATTCATTTATTACTGGTCAAAACTAAAGTCAATTTGCATTATATAAGCTTTTGGCTATAAGGATTCTTTTTTGCAAAATATTGTTAAAGTCTGTTTATTTGTAATATAATGGAACATTGCTGTTTCAAATTTTGTTGGTATCCACTCATTAATTTACTTTGCTTGTTTTCGTTTTTTTCACACTAGTAATTAAAGTGTACTTTTTACAACACTATTTCATACTAACATTTTTATAGTTATTGGTATGCGTTTACATGATGACGGTAACAATTTAAAATATTTGTCATAATTATATATCTCAATTTAATGTCGCCTAAATGTATTGTCTAATGTATGGTGTTAAACGATGATTTAATTCACGATTCCAACATAAACCTTATATCACTAAAACTAAATAATGATTAGTATGAATTTGTGAATTCCTGCGAGTTGCTTCAGCCAACGAAAGTAAATAGGTAATAAAATATTTATTATAAAATTAAAAAAAATATATATCGCGTTCTTTATTAATGTAAATATTGGTAATTTTCTAAATTAGTCTAAAATCTGTAATTCAACATTTTTTCAAACTATTAGTGTTTTTATACAGATTATACCGATGATGATATTAAACATTTTGCTTAAATTTTATTTGTTAAACTTTTTAAAAAAATATATAATACAAAAGAATATCTCACTGCAAAAAATTTTGCCTAAAATTTTGCTGGAAAGTCGCATATGCGCAGCGCAATATTTTACTTCTTTTTTTTATAAAAATTCGCCATTTTTGTTAGCTTTCTTGTGCAGCAAATTTTAACGCAGTGTTAGTTTTCTTGCTATAAAAACCACAACTTTCTTTGTAGGGTAACTGACTTAATTTCGGCCACCTTTTTTTATTTTTTTGAATAAGTTTTTTCTGGCTTTTTCAATCAAGCCAAAATTTGGCCTAAAAATCAAACAATAGCTATATTTGTTATTTCAGTGCAAAATTTAAATATTTTTGTTACACTTAAAAATCAGTGAAGGTTTAAACTTTTTTTTTAAAGTGGCCGAAGTTAAGGCGCGTGCCATTTATTTCGGCCACCTACAAAAAACTGGCCATAACTATTGCTTAAACGAACAATAAAAATTTCTAAAGGTTGCAAATTTACCCTTAGGTATTGTTCTTGGTACATATAACTTAATTTTTCCCGTTTGCGAACTTTAATAGTTATTAGCAAGACTTTAAATAATTATGTCAAAACCTTAAAAAACAAGTTTTAATAATTTGCATTTTTTGTTCAATTTTTATTTTTGGCTTAAAAAACGTCAAAACAAAGTCAAACGAGCAAAAAAAATTCTTTATAAATACGGTAGTACAATGATATTTAAAAACAGCAAAAAACGGCAAGTTCTTTCATCTAAATTTTCAGGTGGCCGAAATTAACGGAATCTTAAAATGCGCAGTTATTTAAACGCATTGCAAAGTGATTTTGAAGAAAATATCAAAACATTAAAATTAACAGTTTTGAGCCTTAAACAGAAGATATTTTAAGATTATATATTGCTTCGTTCTAAATTTGATGCAGTTTAAACACAAAGCAAAAATTAGCAAAATCACAAAAAATTCACTTTTTGTATGAAAATTTTGATAATGTAGAATAACAAAAATAAAAAACTTTTGCAAAAACACTTTATTCAACATTAATCCAGTTACTTTTGTGCTAGTTCTTTTGTGTTTTTAAAATAAGCCAATTTTCTAACACCGTAACTTGGTGGCCGAAATTAAGGCGTGGCCGAAATTAAGTCAGTTACCCTACTTAATACTGTTTTTTGCACTGCGATTTTTGTCGCATAGGCAACAAAAAAAAGACAACTTGCGTTTATAGCGGCTTTTGGAGCAAAATAGTTCAGTTCAGCTTGTTCAGAAATTTGATTCAGTATATAGTCGGAGTTTTATTCATTCTTGCTTTTTATTAGTGTCTCTAATCAAGATTTTAAGGACCTACAAAATGTCATATAGTATTCGTGATCACGTCGTATATGGTTTGATCCGTGGGAGTGGTTGTGGGAAGAAGAGCGGCAAAACAGGGCTTTAAAATGCAGGTGCGATTTTGATTAAATGCGGGGGTCCCTTTTTGCGCGCGGTTTTTCTATGGAATTACTTACGTTTAGAACAATGAATTTTGAAAGAAAATGCTTCAAAGTCTATTTCAAAAGCTGTCTTTTTGTGTTTTTTTTGTTTGTTTTTTTTTTTAAATGTGTAGTTGTGCGCAATGGCACGCGAAAATCCCAGTGGTCTGGTCATCAGGTCTTCTGACATCTGGTCGTCCTTACAATTATGACCAAAACATTTGTTTGATAAAAATTGTAATATTTTAACTATGAACAAAGAATTTATGCCAACTAAAAGCATTGTTTAGACATAATTTCGTTTAACATGCACTCAATTATGACAAAAACACTAATTTAATATTTTATGATTTATACCCAAATACAACAATGATTATTGTTTTTATTAACACTTTACAAAGCTTTAAGCGTTTTAATAATTAAATAATAAAAATACTTGAAAAGATTAATTTTTTACCAGCAAAATTCCTCACAGAACCTTTTAAGAGACTAATTAAAAAAAACAAATAAAAAGCTGGAAGACAGCTGAAGTGTGAACATTGTACGTCAGCTCTGAAAATTGATTTTATGCCAGGACTCTTTTGTGCCAACCTCAGCGCCCTCGGCGCTTGGGCGCATAAACGCAATTTCTCCAGGACTCTTTTGTGCCGGGGGGACTCTTTTGTGCCGGGACTCTTTTGTGCCAGGACTCTTTTGTGCCAGCTGAGATTTTTTTCAGGACTCTTTTGTGCCGGGACTCTATTGTGCCGGGCCCTTGAAAGTTGATTTAGAATCTATATGTACATTCCCTATTTTTAGAAGTGTCTGAAAAAACAACCAGATCAACCAATTCAGACCCATCTAGTTCTATTTATTCGAACCCACGAGAACTTCTGGATGGACTTATCAAAAACAAGAAAAGTTGTCCGGGATGCAACGAAACCTTTACGTCTTTTACGTTTTTAAAAATCCACTTTTTGGAACAGAATATTTTGGAGTTGATGAGAAACTGGCCTAGTAAGCACAGCATTCTTTCCAGCGAAACCGCATCAATCATTTAAGTAGCCTAAGTTAATTGCTATTATAATTATTAGTTTAGTTTTGCCGAGAACGAAATTCAACATTCTTTAAGTATAACCCATTTAAGTGGTCACCGGAAAGAAAATACAGTATGGACTACTTTAAACATGGACGAACTACTTCTGTAAAATCGTTATTTTTCAAAAACAACCCATTAAATTAAAATTATTTTTTAAATAAATCTTAGACAAAGTGATAAATTTAAAAATATTATCATGATAAAACTCATAAACAACCTGAATCCAATATCCTGTATTTTTTGTTTGAATTTTTATTTTTGGTTAAAAAACGTCAAAAAAAGTCAAATGAGCAAAAAATAGTGTATAAATGCGGTAGTAGGATGATATTTGAAAACAGCAAAAAATGGCAGGTTCTTTCACCTAAATTTTAAGGTGGCCGAAATTAACGGAATAAAAGCTGGTACAATTATAAATAGTATATTATATTTAATATAAATTTATAGTATTTTGAATGTATATGTAGGGTAGTGTAGTATATGTAGGGTAGTGCATTTAATTTTGGCACTTTTTTGTTTTTTCAATGTAACTTTTTTATTTATTTATTTAATGATCAGATAACAGAATTAATATTATACTAAGCATAGTCTATGCATAGTTTAATTCTACTGTTTTCATCATTTCATTATTTCTTTTTTTTTTCTCTTTTTTTATTTTATTTTTTTTCATCAACAACATCAATTCTGCGACTTAATTGCCGCCAATATGAAATACAATTTTAACAAGATATCAACGAACATAGCTATCTGATATGACTTTAAAAGCTCAAAAAGAGCTCTTATTTAAGTCAGTTTTAAATCTTTTCCTGAATGCATCCAAAGAATCGACAGTTACTTAAGATAAGAGTAGGTTGTTCTAAGGTGTAAAAGAAAAATAAAATTAGCACCCATAACCACCCTATTAGCAAAAGAAAATTTCCTTGTATTAATTCGGCTTTCTTCAATAGTCAATTTAAAGGGATGACCACGAGTGGGCTGCAGGTTAAACTTTAAAAAATCATTGGCTTGCAATTGTTTAAGCAATGTATAATTTTAAAGCACTCATAAATCAATTTGTCTTTTTGGTCCTTTAATCTTTCTAAACCTAGGTAATCCAGTCTGTGTTCATAACCAACAGGTAACAACTTGCATTTATAAAACAACCGTCTAGTGAAATTTTGTTGCACTTTTTCCAAAATGTTTATATCTTTTTGTGAAAAGGAGTTCCAAACTGCACTAGCATACTCCAGAATTGGTCTAACATAGGACTTATATGCTCTGAGAAGATTATTTCTAGAGTTTGAATTGAATGTTCTAAAAATTAGTGATATCACTTTTGAAGCCTTTTTTGCTGTGATTTCACAGTGTTTAGAGAATTTCATATCATTAGATACATAAACACCTAGGTCACGCACCAATTCTGTAGTTGCAAGTACATTATTACCAAGTTTATATTTACAAATTAACTCTGCTATGATTTTGAATATGAAGAACTTCACATTTATGATCTGATAATTGCAATTGCCAGTCTTGTGACCAGCTGTGTATTCTATCTGAATCCTTTTGAAGTCTTAAGGTTTGAATGTGGTAATCTTTAGATGAAGATTTTGGAAACAACTTTATATCATCTGCAAAGAGTCTAATTTTTGAGTACTTAACACAGTCAACAATATCATTAATATAAATAAGAAAAAAATGGACCCAAAACAGAACCCTGAGGAACTGAACTGTTTACAGGAAATGATTTGGATACTGAGTCATTAATTACAACTTTAATTTCCCGCCCAACTAAAAATTCTTTTATCCATTTTAAAAATTTACCAGAAACACCATATTTTTCTAGCTTATATAACAATTTTTGATGTGACACGGTGTCAAAGGCCTCGGCAAAATCCAAGTAAATGACATCAATTTTTACTTTATGACCCGATTTTCATGTTTGATAGCTCATTTTGAAGCTTTCACGATACTGCGTTGCGTCACAAAATTTCACTGCACAAAAGTAGCGTTTTTACTTAATTAAATCAGTTTTTTAAAAAAATGGAAAATTGCCAAAATTAAATGTGTGCATTTAATTTTGGCACTTTACAAACAATCGATTGTTTCTCAGTCAAAAATCATCATTTTAAAAAATTTAAAAACCTATGATTATTTCCAGACAATTTTCTTTAATTTAAGCTTCTACTTGTTGTTCAACCTGTAACTTGTAAAAAGTTACAGCTAAAATGCCAAATGGTATAGAAATGAGCAAAATTTGGGAAAAAAGTGCAATTAATTTCGGCACTTTTTAAAAGGACCCTCTTAATCGAGTTTAAGTGCAGTGCTATGACCCCTACACATTTTAACGTTGTCTTTTAACTATTTACAGCTACAATTTAACACCCGACCACATAATTCAACCCATTTTGCCTACAGCAATATGTGTGCCGAAATTACACTATTTTATTTTATAGCGATTGCTCACCACAGACACAACCTAGAAACACGGGGACTAAAAATTCGGAAAATAGACTAAATTTTACTTGGACAATTAAATTTTTAAACCAATTTATTATGTAATCATGAAATGCCCATGTTCTAAAAATGAGTAACAATTTGATTTTTTTTAAATCACACAATTTCACATGAAAATATCATAACATAACAAATAAAAAGCTCACGACAGCAGGGACGTAGCCAGAGTTTCATTTGGGGGGGGGGGGCGGATTGTAGTACAAAAAAAATTTCGGGGGGACTCCGCCCCCCCCCCCCCCCCCCCCATTTCGGGGGGGGGGGCGGAGCCCCCCCCCCCTTAATTTTTGAAAACGTTAAAAAAGCAGGGATAAACGTAGATAAAGCTGTATAATACACTGTTTTTGGCCTAATAACCTATTATCTATATATTATTATATATATATTATTATCTATATATGTATGTATACTATAGAAAGTGACCGCTGAGCGAAGCGAAGTGGAACAAATTTTTGGTTTTTGGGGGTCCATTGGGGTACTAAAATTATTTTAAAGTTTGGCGCCGAGCGATTAGCGAGGCGCTAGAAAATTTTGAATTTTTAGCCTCTGAAAACCCCCAAATTTTACTATCTGGCGACCATTTCGGGGGGGCGACCATTTTACTATCCCCCGCCCAACCACTATCCTTATTTTTCCTCCTGTCCGACCGTTTCGGGGGAGGGGCGGCCCCCCCTGACTACGTCCCTGCACGACAGTCATTTACAAATAATTAGCTCTCATTTGAGCTATCAAACGTCGTATTCCGTCCAGGATTACCAAAGATATAGTCCAAAATCAAAAATGCCCAATTGGGAAAAGTGCCGAAATTAAATGCACTACCCTATTTAAAATATCACTTTTATGCTTCTTTCAAAATAATATATATTTTGTACTTTTTATTGGTGTTTTGTTATATTGTTAATTATCTGGTAAACAAATAAGAAACTTAAAAATCTAAAAACATCATTGTATTTTTCATTAAAATACGAACAAATTGATATATTGGTTTTTTAAATTACTCTAATATTGCGCAAGTTATGACCACTTTTGACAGCCAAAGATTAATTGCAAAGTGTTTTTACAGAAATTGTTATTTTTTAATAAAAAGATTTCTTACGGATTTTTTTAAATTTTAAAACACATGCATACGTATGCATGATTTTTGAAATCACATGCAACCGTTTGCATGTAATTTTAAAACACATGCAAACGGTTGCATGTAATTTAAAAACACATGCAAACGGTTGATTGTGTTTTGAAAAACACATGCAAACGGTTGCATGTGTTTTAAATTTACATGCAACCGTTTGCATGTGATCTTAAAAAATTATGCATACGTATGCGTATTTTGCATACGGTTGCATGCGGTTTTCCATGCAACCGTTTGCCAATTTATAAAATTACATGCATACGGTTGCATATTTTTCGAAAAACATGCAACCGCATGCATAAAAAACTATGCATACGTATGCATGTCGTTAGGATCCACAGATATCCCGTATAATTATTCTCCGTTTCTCATTCTTCTTTTTTTATTTAATTTCATGTATTCTTGTCAGTACTAAAATTTCCCATTTTTACGCGTTTTTTACGTTAAATATTAACACAAATAATGAAATATTTTTGCCCCTTTATTTACAGATATAGTGCTAAATTACTAAGCAAAAAAATGAAAATTGGTAGTGGTATTATGTTACTACTGTATGCATAATTGTTAACAAAAGATTATTCTATAGTCATTAAAAAAGGACCAACCTTTAAGTTTTTATATGTTAATAAATATTTTGATAGTAAAACTAAAAGAATAATATTTGTCAAATTATTTAAATATAAATAAAATAAATAAATTTATTTTGTCATGTAAATACATAGACAGGAAAGACACAAAAGCTTGTAAACGTTACAGCACTGAAATTTGCATCTACCTATATAAACATTGAAATAAAAGAAAACTACTAAAAAAACAAAAAAAAAACAGAAACCACAGCAATAATCCACCAAAAATGATCAAGACCAACTGTAAAACTATATTGTCAGTAGGATTCCGGACTCCACTGACAAAACAGCCCACACAACCAGCCCTAATCATAATTATTGGTTACTGCAGAAAAAATAAAATTGTTGAATATAAAGATCTAGTACACATTATAAAATACATTCTCATGAAATAATTCATGTAAATTACAAAAACCACGTAAGTTACTATAAAATTTTTGTCTGGTTTGCTCACAAAAATTGGTGCTTAAATCATTCCAAAGTCGAATTGATTGTCGAAGTGCAGAAAAATACTTACTGACTTAACTAACTACTAAATACTAAACTTACTTACTTAACTGATTACTTACTACTAAATACTAAATAAACTAAAAGGTTAACATTCATAGGGCAGTATTATGTTATAAAGGGTAATAAGTTTTCAAGAAATCAATTTTTGTTTGAAATTCTTTTTATTGTATTATTTCATTACTATTTATTAAATATTAAACATTGTATTGCAAACAAATTGCCGAATCGGGTGCATTGTTCTGTAATTATCTAGTGATGTGCTCCGGAGCTTAAAGCTCCGGAGATCGGGAGTAGAGGTCCGCTTTTAGGAGCTCTGGAGCAACCCCGAGTTCCGGAGCTCCGAAGCTCCGCCTTATTTTTTCCGCCCTAATATTGCTTAATGAATGTAACATTTTTTAGTTTATTTAGTACTCACTAATCAGTTAATTATTATTCTTCTAGCTCTATTATAAAAATATTTATTGGCACAAAAGATTAAAGGATGTTTCATTTTTAATGACTATAGCATAATTTTTCGTTAAATATTGTCTATAGTAAACATTAGACTACCACCAATTTACATTTTTTTTTGCTGAATAATTTAGCGCTATATATGGAAATTAAGTAATAAAAAATTTTCTTTACTTGTTTCCATATTTTGTGAAAAAAAAGCAAAAAATGTGAAATTTTACTACTGAATGGAATTATATAATGCTATAAATTTTTCAAAAAAAAAAACAAATTTTAAACTATAAAAAAAACATTTATACATTCAAAATTACCTAATTGTATGAAAAAAATTATATACAAAAAGTTTTAAGCCCGCAAATTGAAATTTTGAGCACATATAGAATCTGTCATTGATGTATCTGTTGCACACTCTGAGATCCATTTCAAGGAAACGCCGACTGTCCAGGAGTATAGGGGTCCATGGGTTGTTCTTGAAACCAAACCCCCCCCCAATGCCAATTTTAGACTAACTTGAACTTTACAGAATAGCTGCGCGAAAAAAGTAGGGTTAGGCTGCAAGCAAGAATTTGGTTTGTGCTATTTTATAAAAATTTCGCGCGCGAAATTCGCGCGCGCACACCCCCTCATTTTTAGTAACTGCCGAAAAATGCCTTTTAGACTAACTTAGAATGTTTTATACTGTGTTTTTCAGACCATAAAGTTTGGCACAGTAGAATCAAAATAAACAAATCGTATTATTTAAAACATTAGAAACTATTGATAACAAAAATCGGATTTTTTGAAGTAAGCATTATTACAAGCATCACAATACAATTTAGCTTAATTGCAAGGTTTTGCTTAGGCTCAGGAAAAATAAATCTAATTAAAACTAAGTTTTAATTTCCTTTTAAAACCTCTTACACTAGTATGATTTTATACTTTAAGTTTTTAAAAGCATTAAGTTTTTAATTTGTCATTTAGTTAGTGATTTTACTTTCACAATTAAACAGACCAGCGTACTATTTGGGGCATTCTTTACGTAACAACCCACTCAAGTGGTCACCGGAAAGATGGATTGTTTAAAACCGTTCTTTTTCAAGTAAACTATTGTGATAAAACTCACAATTAACATTTATCGTGGATTTTAGACCTTAATTTTCCTAAGCAAAACCTTAAAATCAAGCTAAATTTAATGTTTTGTTTGATTTTAGGGTTTTGCTTAGGTTGCTAAAGAAAACTAAGGTCTATAGTCCAGGATTGTTTATGAGTTTTATCAGGCAAGCACTAAAAGACACCTACTACACCGACGGACTGACAACACCGACCGAGGCTTCTGCTAATTTCAAAACGTTTTATTCCAAAATAGTTTTTACTTTTTAAGGCGATGTTATCACAGATCAAAACTGAAGTGTCCTTAATTTACACCCACTAGGTATCTATTCTTAAGTTTTGCAAAATTTAATAAAACCACAAATACCTTTACCTCCAACTTTAACAACTATCAAAACAGCATTATTTTATAATGCTGGCATCAATCAATTTTAAAAACTATGTACAACAAATATAACTTTTAATTCTAATAATCATGTCAGTAAGCAACTAACCGTTCAGCTTAGTTTAAATTGTTTACTTTTGGTTTCCTGAGGCTGCATATTGACAGCAGATTTGTGAATATAGCAGTTCCAACTACTGGCAAAGTTGTCAGAAACAATCTTGGCGCAAGGAAGTTGGCATGTTTTTGCAGGTTTTTGCATGTTTTTAAAATTTCCACACGTTTATGGGTTAACACTCAAATTTCGATTAAATAAAAGACAGAAATGCAAATATATCAGCCTATTTACATATAAAACATTTTTTAAAGTTTATTTTGATTTTAATTGTGTTATTTTACAGCTTGTTTCTGGCATGTTTTTCGAGGTTTTTACATGTTTTTTGCATGTTATGAAAGTTTCACACGTTTATAGGTCAACAATTCAATTTTAGTCACATAAAATACTTAAATGCGGATAATAACCTAGGGTAATGCATTTAATTTCGGCACTTTTTTGTTTTTCCGATGTAACTTTTTACTGTATAGCCCGATTTTCATGTTTGATAGCTCAATTTGAAACTTTCACGATACTGCGTTGCGTCACAAAAGTTTCACTGTACGAAAGTATTTTTTTTACTTAATTAGAAAGTTTTTTAAAAAAATGGAAAATTGCCGAAATTAAATATGTGCATTTAATTTTGGCACTTTACAAACAATCGATTGTTTCTCAGTAAAAAAACATCATTTTCAAAAATTTAAAAGCCTATCATTATCTTCAGACAGTTTTCTTTAATTTAAGTTTCTACTTGTTGTTCAACGTGTAACTGGCAAAAAGTTACAGCTAAAATGCCAAATGGTATCAAAATGAGCAAAATTTAGGAAAAAAGTGCATTTAATTTCGGCACTTTTTAAAAAGACCCTTTTAAGTTTAAGTGCAGTGCTATGACCCCTACACATTTCAACGTTGTCTTTTAATTATTTACAACTACGATTTAACACCCGACCACTTAATTCAACCCGTTTTTACCTACAGCATATGAGTGCCGAAATTACACTATTTTATTTTATAACGATTGCTCACCACAGACGCAACGTAGAACCACGGGGAGTAAAAATTCGGAAAATAGACTAAATTTTACCAGGTCAGTTTAATTTTTAAACCAATTTATTGCGTAATCATGAAATGCCCATGTTATAAAAACGAGTAACAAATTTATTTTTTATAAATCACATAATTTCAAATGAAAATATCATAACATAACAAATAAAAAGCTCACGACAGTCATCTACATATAATTAGCTCTCATTTGAGCTATCAAACGTCGTATTCCATCCAGGATTACCAAAGATATAGTCCAAAATCAAAAATGCCCAATTGGGAAAAGTGCCGAAATTAAATGCACTACCCTATTTAAACACAAAATAATTTAATTTTTAGTTCAATTTGATTTTAAATCTATTATTTCACAGCTTAATTCTAGCATGTTTTTGCATGTTTTCGAAGTTTTAAAATTTATTTAAATATTATGTAAAAACACAATAAAACAATAAAAACATAAATATTGCAACATATTTTTGTAGGAAACATATCATATAAATATTTTTTGTTTAGTTTAATTTACGAGTATTTAGTTTGATATGCAATAACCTTTGGTAGCAAGTTTTCTTTCAGCATGTTTTATTCACCCGACTTTGGACGCTCGATTTGTATATGTGTGTATTTCAAAATTCCAACGGTTAGTATCGAGCGCCACCATAAGGGTCTATTAAAAAACATTTTAAATATTTTAGTTTCAATCAGTTTGTGCTTTTTCTTGAGTAACTATTTTGCAAAAAAGAAAATAAAGAAACAAATAAAAGCATAGCATAGACCTTATGTTGTATTGTGCAAGCTTTTTGTGTTGGATTTTACTTGAAAATTGAATTCTTGTCGAAAAAAATAGTTTATAATAGAGATTTTTTTAGAGCCAAGCCCCCCTTTCGATATCCGCAAAGGCCCTGGAGCTCTGGAGCTCTGCGGTAATGAATTTCGTGAATAATTAAAGAATAATTTCATAGAATATTTTTTTAAAAATTTTTTTGTAAACTAAACTTTTGTAAAACTTATTAAAAATTATAAAAATTCGAATAGAATAATTAAAACATATACCAAATCGCTCATTTAAAGGGTGGAGCTCAGGAGGTCTCTCAGTTTTAAATGGCAGGAGCTCCAAAGTGTGATATTGGTTCGTAGGGACAATACTAGTTTATTGGTACCGGCTGGCTTTAGTAATGATTAAGATAATTTATTGTTTTTAAACATTGGGTTTTTGTTTTATTAACTTATTTTTTGTGAAATATGTCCTGAATTACTATGGTTATGTTTATTACATGTTATTTTTATGAATAAACTTTAAATTTAGTCACTAAATAAAAATTAAAAAAAAAACATTACCTGGGAAAAAGCAGAGAAAATATATTAAAATACCAAATGTAGAAAATATAAAACACTTTTAACAAAATTATGTGCAAATAATTGACAACAAAATTAAGTGATCACCAACGAATTATTCTATAAAAAAATCATAACAGCGATCGAGTAAACTGTAAATTGGAATAGTAACTGCCTACTGATATAATTTTTGCATAAATCTTTTTTAATGTATGTGAAAGTTTGCTTATTTATGAAAGTCTATTTCGAAATCTTGTAAATGGCTAAATCTTGGAACTCCCTTCTACTTTATTTTAAATCTTTCAGAATTTAAAAGTACTGATACAAATCGACTTTTATTTAAAAATTTCATTTTCGTATAAGATGTTTAATAAGTTAATAATTCAAGAAAATGTTTCGAGACAAAGCTCTTTGGTCACAAATCCGTTCGGTGCAATTTGTTTTGTGGATATGATACGATTTTTGTACCCAACAGATCTTGCTGATCATCCGTTTTTCCGTTTCTGACCCCGCTGATATCCTTAGGTGTATATCGTAATGATTTTAAAACCAGTCTGTTTTTGTTTTCACCGGTTGTTTTGCTAATCAAAAGGATAGTGTGACATCCAAAATTAGATAAATTACATATACCCGTTGTTTTTCTTTCCTATAGTTTATCACTAATATGGACACTAATATTGAATACCGAAAATTTATTGAGTTTTTATTGCACTTTGCTTCATCGTTTTTTTGTTTTTTTTTAAGTATGAATAAATATTTTTCCACATCATCCTCAGAAATTTACGATAAAAAAGAGTTCCTTTCTATTTGGGTACACCAGAATCTTTTTTTATTCATCTTAATAAAATAGAATGGGAATCAGTCAAGCCTGACAAATCAGCATTTGAAACTGCTTTGCAAAAAAGAGTTGAAAATCCAAAAACTGCTCGTAACCGGATAGCAGCTAAAAAACCCTGGAGCAATATTCTGATTGACAAACTGAAAGAAAAAATTCGACCCTGTCTCCTGAAGGCATTCTACAGTGATTTCCGTGTCGAAAATTTAAGATCAAGACTTTTTTTTAAAGCTGCAGTTAAATGTAAAAGATGTCCAATCCAGTTTCTACTTTCGATTAAAAATAAGCCTAAGGAGGTATAACTTTTTTAGCAATGCACATTAACGGACGGAAAATCCGATAAAACCACGAGATGTACTTTATGTAATACCTATTATCGTAATATAATGCAGAAATAGTATATGACGAAAACGAAAATCGAGTGGTAATATCTTTATTGAGTTATACTAAAGCATAAGTGATAATTTATAAGTGATAATGATAGTGATAATCATAAGTGATAATGAGTGCTAAGTGATAAGTAATAATGATAGGTGATAATGATAATCATAAGTTATAATGACTGAAAATTTATAATGATAGTGATAAACTATAATTATAGTGATAATCATAAGATAGGGTAGTGCATTTAATTTCGGCACTTTTCCCAATTGGGCATTTTTGATTTTGGACTATATCTTTGGTAATCCTGGACGGAATACGACGTTTGATAGCTCAAATGAGAGCTAATTATATGTAGATGACTGTCGTGAGATTTTTATTTGTTATGTTATGATATTTTCATGTGAAATTGTGTGATTTATAATTTTAAAAAAATGTTACTCGTTTTTAGAACACGGGCATTTCATGATTACGCAATAAATTGGTTTAAAAATTAAACTGCCCTTGTAAAATTGAGTCTATTTTCCGAATTTTTAGTCCCCGTGGTTCTACGTTGCGTCTGTGGTGAGCAATCGTTATAAAATAAAATAGTGTAATTTCGGCACACTATTGCTGTAGGTAAAAACGGGTTGAATTTAGTGGTTGGCTGGTAAATTGTAGTTGTAAATAGTTAAAAGACAACGTTGTAATGTGTAGGAGTCATAGCACTACACTTTAACTCGATTAAGGAGGTCTTTTTAAAAAGTGCCGAAATTAAATGCACTTTTTTCCCAAATTTTCCTCATTTTGATACCATTCAGCATTTTAGCTGTAACTTTTTTCCAGTTACACGTTGAACAACAAGTAAAACCTTAAATTAAAGAAAACTGTCTGGAGATAATGATAGGTTTTTAAATTTTTGAAAATGATGATTTTTTGACTGAGAAACAATCAATTGTTTGTAAAGTGCCGAAATTAAATGCATACATTTAATTTCGGCAATTTTTCATTTTTTTAAAAACTGATTTAATTAAGTTAAAAAACAACTTTCGTACAGTGAATTTTTTATGACGCAACGCAGTATCGTAAAAGCTTTAAAATGAGTTAGCAAACATAAAAATCAGGCCATACAGTGAAAAGTTACATTGGAAAAACAAAAAAGTGCCGAAATTAAATGCACTACCCTATAATGAGGGATAAATGATAATTAGTGATAAGTGATAACGATAAGTGATAATGAGTGATAAGTGTTAATGAGTGATAAGCGATAACGCTAAGTGATAAATGGTAAAAATAGTGATAGTTGTAGGTGATAATGAGACAAGTGATAAGTGTTAATAAGTGATAATGAGATAAGTTATAAGTGATAGTGATAGTGAAAGTGATAAATGAATAGTGATATTGATTATCATTATCAATTTTTCACTATCATTATCACTTAAAACTATTATTATCACTATCACTTATTACTATCACTCAACACTTTATCACCTATTATTATCACCTATTATTATCACTTATCACTTATTGTTATCATTTATAACTCATTCTCACTTATCACTTATTATCACTTATGATGCTCTCTCAGTCATTTTACTGGTTTTGGAAATATACAAATAATAGAAATGTAGTAAAACCATCCAAAATTTTCAACCATTAGAAAACTTACCGCTAAACCAGTAGCGTATATACTAGATTTCACTAAACGACACAAACTGGGAAACCATTCACAGAATATTTATTTTTCACGAAATTAGGACCGAAGAACAGTAATTTAATAACTTAGCTTATTCTTTTTTGAATTAGTTGCTAGTGTTATAGTTTTGGTCCTTTTACCTCGAGTATATAACAGCAATATGAAAAACGAAAATTTACAAACAATAAATATTAATACTGATTACAATGCATAATGTGAGTATACAGTAAATTAAGCTTTTGTAGAATAAGCTCTCGTTTAAAGAGCGCTTAAAGAAGCAGGACAAGATATTTAAAAACAGTTATCAAATACACTGTAGAAGGAAATAAAATAAAATAATAAAATAAAAACAAAATGATTACGTCTATTTGTCATAAAAATTCCATCCAAAACCACGCCTTTTACAATAACGTGTTGCAAAAACTCAAACTCCCCAGCAGAAACTTTTAAAATAATTCGAACCAGGGAGTTAAAGCCTGTGCACATGTTTTTCGATGCTTCCAGTTCAGTTTTATAGATATAATTTGCGCTTTCCTTTTCCTTCAATTAAAAATTTTTTGAAAAAGATTCTTTTTTCTTTATTTGGAGAAAAATAATAATTATTCTTTCATTTAAACCGATCTTAAATCAAAATTTTTCCGGAAGTTCGTTCTTCTTAGCCATTTTTTCTGTTTGTAGAATGTAAAATTTTTCAATATGCCAAACCAAAATTGGTTTTATATTTTTTTAAAAAATCGCACATTAAAATATATTATTGTTTTTTTCGGTTGATTTTGTGAATGCAATAATGTTTTTAAACTATTTTGATTCGAAGTAGTTTTACAACCAAAACAAATTCTCATTTTTTTGTTTTTTCAACCGATCTCAATGAAAAATGGGAACAACAATGAAAAGTATGCGTTTTGTAGGTGTTTATTAGTAAATACTTAAATATTATAACTAATTACGGATATGCCATTTAGTATTTACTGGTCTTAAGCAAATGTAGTAAACTTAATAATAGATTTCATAACTGTAGTAAAGTTGATATTGGTTTGAAGAGAAACCAGTAAATAGTGATTTATTTAGCATTGATTACTTTTTTGACCAAAACAATAGTATGAAATATTAGTTTCAAAAACCAGTAAGGTGTCTGAGAGAGTGATCACTATCATTATCACTTATGATTGTCACTTATTACTTATCTTATTATCATCCATCATTATCACTTATCGTTATCACTCATCGTTATCAGTTATCACTCATTATCACTTATCACTATTGTCACAACTCCCGCTGTGTTAATGTTTCAGAAATATGACGTCTTATAAATACGAGTTGTAATGTAATACTGTCGAGCGATGGTGTAACGCAGCACGTCAGTCAATGAGGTACTGAGGCTGGAGATTACAGGTTCAAGTCCTGTATCGCTCATTTTTCAGCCAAAAAAGCTAAAAACAGCAAATTGTTTCGCAATCTTTCTTTCAAAAACTCGATTTATTCTGCTTCATATTTCTGGACGTTACAGTAGCGTTGTAATAATTGCGCACAAAAAATTTTTAAAAAAATCAATATTGTGCAGCTGGTGTGTGTAAAATAAAATTATTTATAGTTAGAATTTATTTAATTATTTATAGTTAAAATTAGTTATTTATTTATGTTAGATTTTTTATATTTTTGTTGTTGAATTTGGTTTTTTTACAAAATTTTAGTATAAGCGTGTAAACTTTAAAAACATGCAGAAACCTGCAAAAACATGCGGTAAAATAATATAATTAAAATCAAATTAAATTAAAAGGAAAATGGTTTTAAGCATAAATAAGTAAAAATAGTTGTTTTTTTGATAAATATTAGGTTTTTATGCCTTAAATTCAAGTATAAATCGTTAAATGGACATAACTTTGTTAAAACATGCAAAAACATGCAAAAACATGCCAGAAAAACATGCCAACTTCATGGAGGTAACAATCTTATAGAAAAGTCTCCTACAGAAGGACAGCCTCTGCGAGTGTTGTAAATTTTGGTTTGTGTAGTCTTTGTTGTGATGATGCGTGTATACAATTGTGCCTGGTAACGACTTAGCTGCTCTGTTGTTAACTTGAATGCAACAGTTTTCAAAAAATCAGGCATAGGGTAGTGCATTTAATTTCAGCACTTTTCCAAATTGGGCATTTTTGATTTTGGTCTATAACTTTGGTAATCATGGATGGAATACGACGTTTGATAGCTCAAATGAGAGCTAATTATATGTAGATGACTGTCGTGAGCTTTTTATTTGTTATGTTATAATATTTTCATGTGAAACTGTGTGATTTATAAAAAATAAAATTGTTACTTGTTTTTAGAACATAAGCATTTCATGGTTACGCAATAAATTGGTTTCAAAATTAAACTGTCCTGGTAAAATTTAGTCTATTTTCGGAATTTTCAGTCCCCGTGGTTCTACGTTGCGTCTGTGGTGAGCAATCGTTATAAAACAAAATAGTGTAATTTCGGCACACATATTGCTGTACGTATATAAAGTTAGCGCACGAAATTCGTGCGCGCACGAATTTCCGCGCACGAATTTTGAGCCTGTATATTTTAAGTCGCGCCTACCGTAAAACACGGTTTTTGCGCCTATCGCACATTGAGGCACAATAGGTATGAAAAAAATTACGTTTTTTTTTCAAATTTTAAAGCGTTAAATTTCCTGAATGTACGCCTCCTTAATTAGAAAAAAATTATAATTACCCACAAAAAATGAATTTTAAAAGTTTTTCTAAAAATTACTAAAATTTACACACAAACTACAGTTTATTCTTGTTTTACTGTTTGATTATAAAGTCTTTTTTATTTTTAGAATTTGATTCTGGGGTGGGGTAAAACCCACACCGACTGGGCGGACGGACGGAAATCGATAGGGTAAAACCCACACCGCCGGACCGTCAAAAAACGTTAATATCTCGAAAAATACTATATCAATTTAAGAAATAAACACATTATTTTAATGCTAATAGCATTCTACAAAACATTTAACAATTATAAAATCTTGGTTTACGATATTAATAAAAATAAAATCTTCCGGGTTTTTAGTTCGCACGATCTAATATTTGACTGTGCTATTTTTCCTGTTTGAAAACACATTACCATGTTAAAAGTATTTATTTACAATAAACTACTATAAATCTATGTAATAAATTATATTTTAACTCAAATAACTAATAAAATAAGCAGTAATTTATGGGTTTTTAAATACCCTTCAAACGCTGGGGATCTTTTGTCCGTGGTTCAGTTTGGTCGACAAAAAAATTTAACGCACGTTTGAACAAGAAAAAACCTCAGTTATTTTAATTCAGATTGTAAATCGATTAATTATGTAATTTTAATATGAACTTTTTCTAATATTGTGCCTTAGTGTTTGATCCAAAGGCACAAAGTTGTTTGCCGACGCGGGGACGCTGGGCGAGCGAACGCCGAGCCCGGCCACGTCAACATGACGGCGCTCGGAGTCCCTGCTCCGGCGAAGCTTCCCCTTTTTTTAAATATGGCTGAATTATTTTAAAAAATGTGGCCGAAAAGTGAGCCAAAAGATTACGGTAATCGTTTAAAAAAAATACCAGTGTCAAAAAAACCCGGAAGATTTTATTTTTTTTAATATCGTAAACCAACGTTTTGTAATTGTTAAATGTTTTGTAGAATGCTATAAGCATTAAATTAATGTTTTTACTTCTTGAAATAATGCAGTATTTCTCAAAAAATTAACGTTTTTCGACAGTCCGGCGGTGTGGGTTTTACCCCATTGATTTCCGTCCGTCCGCCCAGTCGGTGTGGGTTTTACCCCTCCCCTTTGATTCTTGTCTATATTTGACGGCGTTGGAAACTAAAAACCGGTTATATTTTAGTGATTTTAAGTTTTATTTATCAGCGTATTACTATTTACCTCAAACATATGCAAAAATGCTTTATTTCATTGAAAACAATGATGCAATAGCTGAGTTAACATTTTGCTAAAGTTTAGCATATAGATTAAATTAAGATATTTTAGATCCTAATAACAGCCAGCGATGTTTATAGGTTGTAATGTGATTTTAAATTTTTCAACTTTTTAAAATTTTTATAATTTAAATTTTATTTTTAAATTTTATTAAAATTTACTAAAATTATACTAAAATTTATTAAAATTATATTAAAATTTTATTTTTAAACTTTTCTTCAAAATTTTTGAATTCTTCGAAAGGAATTGATTTTTAACATAAAAATTAAAACACTAAAAGCTTTATAATTCATAAGGTAACAATGTTATACTTAAAAAAAAACAGTAATTTAACTCAGATTTAAAACAATTCTTCAAAGCCTGCGTGATAAGTGCTTGTTTGTTTAATTTTTAGAGGGTTCTTAGTTATGTTTGTCTCAAGAAAAAATCACGGCTGGTATCGTTTCACAGCTAGCCTCGATATTTTATTCCTGGCACCATTTTATGGTCGCAATATGCCTTGTTTTAAAATTATTTGCCACACTTTTTCCGTCCATGTTAATGTTACTTTTATACAGAATTAATTGCACTTTGTTTACTGTTTTTTAGAAGCCGCAAATAAAGATTTTGAATGTGACAGAAAGTTTTAGGTTTTGGAAATAAAACTTTTTAACCCGTTTCCGCGATCGTTTTTTTTTTTTTCACGGTTTTCACGGTGATACTTTTGTTGCACCACGGTGAAAGCTTCGTTTCACGATGGTGGTATTTTCGTCTCACCATTATGGTATGTAAACGTCACTGCGTGCAGTAAGCTCTACGTATCACCTTAGATTGTACGTAATGATACGTAAAGCTCTACGTATCACCTAGGTGGTACGTAATGCTCTATGCGTGATTAGTGCACAATGAGCGAGCAACTTGAAATGGCTAAAGCTGTACGGTAGCAATCAAGTTTTATTTACGCATACATAGTATTATGTATCAAGTATCACCTAGGTACGACTTAGGTGATACATAGAGTTTCTCGCGGTGAAGTTTGCACATCGCAATAGTTAGACTATTACCACAATCGTGAAACGAAGGTTTTGCTGCGGTGGTACGAAGGTTTCACGTTCACCATCGTACACAAGGAAAAAGCGATCACGGCAACGGGTTTAACCGAATCAGGTTAAATGGGTTTTAGAAATTTAAGAAGAATATTATAAAATTCAGAATCAAATTATGGAAATCTAAAAGGCAAAATATTATTCCTGGAAACAATACACAATCCTCCGTATAAGTTTCAATTGTAGTTTATGCCCATTTGTTGGTAGTTTCGTTTTACCTCGCAAATAATTGACAAAAATTAATCAAATTAATATTTTTTTCCATGATTTAGATTTGCCTAACTTTTAGCATAATAAATATATTAAAACGCAATTATTTACGATAATTTTTTTTTGTTTTTGTTTAATTTTTTTTATTTGATTATTAGCACAAAACTAGTTATTTTCAATAAGAATATGTATTATTTATAAAAAATAACAAATTTTTAATAAAGACATTTTTATCTTAAATTTGTTGATATGATAACAAATTATTGGTTCCTGGAAATTTCATTTTTTACAATACGTCTTTCAACATCTCGTCTTCTACAACTCGTCTAAGGAAAACTCGTCTTTTAAACATCTTGTCTTCGGAAAAATTGTCTTTTACGCACTTTTCAAAAGACAAGTTTCTCCTATTTTTTGAAACAATGATTGAAAGCCTTTTTTTCCCTAAGCCTAAGCAAAAGCAAAAATCAAGCAAAATTTTTATCATGATAAACTTTTATTAAATGATTTATTCAAAAAACTGAGAACATAATCCTAAGCAAAACCTGAAAATCAAGCAAAACTTTATCATATTATATTTGTATTTAATGATGCTTTTTGAACTAAAGAGTAAAAACCTTATTTTTTCCTAAGCCTAAGCAAAACAAAAGAATCACAGAAAATTTTATCATTGGGGGATGGGGACTCTCGCATTTTTGAAAAACGTTTACAAAATAGCATCCAAAAGACTAGTTTTCCAAAGAAGAGATGTAAAAGACGAGATGTTGAAAGTCGAGATGCAGAAGACGAAATTTCCGGACACCCAAATGATTTCGTAAAACAAAGTAGCTTTTCTGTTTTTATTAGTTTGCAATATAAAATCAAATTTTGTTCTGGATAGTTTATTGGATTGCTGAGCTTCTCAAAGTTTAAAAAAGTAAATGTTTTCCTAATAACAAACAACAATAAAATATTTGAATATCGAAGAATTATGTTTTATAATCTTTTTTCCATATACCAATATTGTGCTTCAATGTGCGATAGGCGCAAAAACCATTTTTTATGTACACGTGACTGAAAATATACAGGCTAAAAATTCGTGCGCGGAAATTCGTGCGCGCACGAATTTCGTGCGCTAACTTTATATACGTTATTGCTGTAGGTAAAAACGGGTTGAAATAAGTGGTTGGTTGTTAAATTGTAGTTGTAAATAGTTAAAAGACAACGTTGAAATGTGTAGGGGTCATAGCACTGCACTTAAACTCGATTAAGCGGATCCTTTTAAAAAGTGCCGAAATTAAATGCACTTTTTTCTCAAATTTTACTCATTTTGATACCATTTGGCATTTGGTATGATTCCCATACGCGTCCCAAAATTCGATTTGACCGACCCTAATGTAAAATACACTTATAAAACATCTTCATACCCTAAATTGGACCCGTAGACTTGATTTTTGTGGTTATTTTTGAGATTTGAGCTTTTGATTAGAAGTTATAAGCCGATTTATACCCAAAAATTGCCCTATTTTGGCATGTACAATTTATGTTATTAAGATATTTTTTTATTAAGCCTTTAATCAAATTAATATTATTTTTTTCGTATTACCAAGTGTCTGGCAGTTACAAATATACTTTTATTTTTTTCATGGTAACAACCAATTTTTTATAATAACCGTTCAAATACCCATAAAATTTTAGCTGTGAAAAAATTTACATTTTTGAAAAACAACTTATTTTAATAAAAATCAATTATATTACAAATTTGTTTGATTTTTAGGTTTTGCTTAGGCTTAGGAACAATAAAACGGTGAAAAACTAAGTTTAAATTAGCGTTTTTAAGCAAAAAACTTTTGTTGTCCATGTTGTTGGTGGATCATAAACAAAAGTGAAAAATGTTATTTAAAAAGCCAAACTTAAATTTTTATTTTTAAACTAAATGTATTTTAACAACTTTATAGATTCAAAAATAATTTGTGAAAAGCTGATAAAAAACAAGAATGTTAATTGTGATGTGAGACTGTAGGCTGGTTAAGAATTAAGTCACTACACTGCGGTTTAAAATGTTGACATTAGGTAAAATTGGATACAAGTAAGTTTGTCTTTTTAATAACATTTTTCACTTTTGTTTATGATCCACCAACAACATGGACAACAAAAGTTTTTTGCTTAAAAACGCTAATTTAAACTTAGTTGTTCACCGATTTATTGTTCCTAAGCCTAAGCAAAACCTAAAAATCAAACGAATTTGTGATATATAATTGATTTTTTATTAAAATAAGTTGTTTTTCAAAAATGCGAATTTTTTCACAATTAAAATTTTATGAGTATTTGAACGGTTATTATAAAAAATTGGTTGTTACCATGAAAAAAATAAAAGTATATTTGTAACTGCCAGACACTTGGTAATACGAAAAAAATAATATTAATTTGATTAAAGGCTTAATAAAAAATATCTTAATAGCATAAATTGTACATGCCAAAATAGGGCAATTTTTGGGTATAAATGGGCTTATAACTTCTAATTAAAAACTCAAATCTCAAAAATAACCACAAAAATCAAGTCTACGGGTTCAATTTAGGGTATAAAGATGTTTTATAAGTGTATTTTACTTTAGGGTCGGTCAAATCGAATTTTAGGACGCGTATGGGAATCCTACCAAATGCCAAATGGTATCAAAATGAGTAAAATTTGAGAAAAAAGTGCATTTAATTTCGGCACTTTTTAAAAAGGATCCGCTTAATCGAGTTTAAGGTGCAGTGCTTATAACCCCTACACATTTCAACGTTGTCTTTTAACTATTTACAACTACAATTTAACAACCAACCACTTATATGCTTTTCAACCCGTTTTTACCTACAGCAATAACGTATATAAAGTTAGCGCACGAAATTCGTGCGCGCACAAATTTCCGCGCACAAATTTTGAGCCTGTAATTTTCAGTCACGTGTACGTAAAAACCGGTTTTTGCGCTTATCGCACATTGAAGCACAATATTGGTACATGGAAAAAGATTATAAAACATAACTCTTCGATATTCAAATACTTTATTGTTGTTTGTTATTAGGAAAACATTTACTTTTTTAAACTTTAAAAAGCTCAGCAATCCAATAAACTATTCAGAACAAAATTTGATTTCATATTGCAAACTAATAAAAACAGAAAAGCTACTTTATTATACGAAAAAATTTGGGTGTCCGGAAATTTAGTCTTCTACATCTCGACTTTCAACATCTCGTCTTCTACATCTCTTTCCTTTGGAAAACATGTCTTTTAAGATAAAACTTGTCTTTTGGGTGCTATTTTGTAAAGGTCTTTCAAAAATGCGAGAGTCCCCACTTTAATGATAAAATTTTCTGAGATTCTTGGGTTTTGCTTAGGCTTAGGAAAAAAATAAGGGTTTTTACTCTTTAGTTCAAAAAGCATCATTAAATACAAATTTATCATGATAAAGTTTTGCTTAATTTTTAGGATTTGCTTAGGCTTAGGTTCTCAGTTTTTTGAATAAATCACTAAATAAAAGTTTATCATGATCAAAATTTTGCTTGATTTTTTGCTTTTGTTTAGGCTTAGGAACAAAAAGTTTTCAATCCATTGTTTTAGTCGCAAAATACGGAAAACTTGTCTTTTGAAAAGTGCGTTAAAAGACAATTTTTCCGAAGACAAAAAGACAAGTTTTCCGAAGACAAGTTGTAGAAGACAAGATGTTGAAAGACGTATTGTAAAAGACAAAATTTCCAGGAACCCCCATTCTCCCAGCAGATCTGTCTTACTTTGCCAGCAAGACCGGAATTCACAAAGCGGGGAATACACTGTGTATGAGTATCCGGTGTATACACCGTCTAAACTACGGTATATTTGGGGGCTAGCATGGGGTTAACTTGTCCGGAAAAACTAACACTGTACTAGCCCCCAAATATACTGTAGTTTACAGGGTGTATACACTGGATACACATATGCAATGTATACACCGTATATACCCCGCTTTGTGAATTCTCTGTCAAGGATATTATTTGCGAGGTAAAACGATTTCCTCCCCAAACAAATTGGGCATAGTCCCCCGGAAACTTTCATTGATACCTTTCCTCGGAATAGATTTTCCCCCCTTGTTTTTTGGTCTAAAAATGAACATTTAGTACTTTTTTAATTTCCATTATTTGCTTTTTAATTTTTTGATATTCTTATTAAATTTCAATAAAATATACATTTATATATATATAGGTTAAACCCGTTGCCGTTGTTTTTCCTTGTGTACGATGGTGAACGTGAAACCTTCGTACCACCGCAGCAAAACCTTCGTTTCACGATTGTGGTAATAGGCTAACTATTGCGATGTGTAAACTTCACCGCTAATAAACTCGATGTATCACCTAAGTCGTACCTAGGTGATACTTGATACATAATACTATGTATAAGTTTCAATTGTAGTTTATGCCCATTTGTTGGTAGTTTCGTTTTACCTCGCAAATAATTGACAAAAATTAAATCAAATTAAAGTATCTTTTGATGATTTAGATTTGCCTAACTTTTTAGCATAATAAATATATTAAAACGAATTATTTACGATAATTTTTTGTTTTTGTTTAATTTTTTTATTTGATTATTATACAAAACTAGTTATTTTCAATAGAATATGTATTATTTATAAAAAATAACAAATTTTTAATAAAGACATTTTTACTGAAATTTGTTGATATTACAACAAATTATTGGTTCCTGGAAAATTCATTTTTTACAATACGTCTTTCAACATCTCGTTCTTCTACAACTCGTCTCTTAGGAAAAACTCGTTTCTTAAACATTTTGTCTTCGGAAAATTTGTCTTTTACGCACTTTTCAAAAGACAAGTTTCTCCTATCTTTTCGAATGGAAAAATGATTGGAAAGCCTTTTTTTCCCTAAGCAGCAAAAGCAAAAATCAAGCAAAATTTTTATCATGATAAACTTTTATTAAACGATTTATTCAAAAAACTTACAACATAAGCCTAAGCAATTCCGAAAAATCAAGAAAAACTTTATCATAGTAAATATGTATTTAATGATGCTTTTTGAACTAAAGAGAAAAAGTCCTATTTTTTTCCTAAGCCTAAGCAAAACAAAAGAATCACAGAAAATTTTATCATTGGGGGATGGGGAGTCTCGCATTTTTGAAAAACGTTTACAAAATAGCATCTACAAGACTAGTTTTCAAAGAAGAGATGTAAAAGACGAGATGTTGAAAGTCGAAATGCAGAAGACGAAATTTCCGGGACACCCAAATGATTCGTAAAACAAAATAGCTTTTCTGTTTTTATTAGTTTGCAATATAAAAATCAAATTTTGTTCTGGATAGTTTATTGGATCTGAGGCTTCTCAAAGTTTAAAAAAGTAAATGTTTTCCTAATAACAAACAACAATAAATTATTTGAATATCAAGGAGTTATGTTTTATAATCTTTTTTCCATATACCAATATTGTGCTTCAATGTGCGATAGGCGCAAAAACCATTTTTTACGTATACGTGACTGAAAATATACAGGCTCAAAATTCGTGCGCGGAAGGAAATTCGTGCGCGCACAAATTTCGTGCGCTAATTTATATACGTTATTGCTGTAGGTAAAAACGGGTTAGAATAAGGGTTGGTTGTTAAATTGTAGTTGTAAATAGTTAAAAGACAACGTTGAAATGTGTAGGGGTCATAGCACTGCACTAATTTTTAAAAACACTCAAGCGGATACACTTTTAAAAAGTGCCGAAATTGAATACTCTTTTCTCAAATTTTACTCATTTTGATACCATTTTGCATTTGGAAAAAAAAAAAAAATTTGGCGTCCCAAAATTCGATTTGACCGACCCTAATGTAAAATACACTTATAAAACATCTTCATACCCTAAATTGAACCGTAGACTCTCATTTTTGTGGTTAATTTTGAGATTTGAGCTTTTGATTAGAAGTTATAAGCCGATTTATGCTAAAAATTGCCCTATTTTGGCATGTACAATTTATGTTATTAAGATATTTTTTTTCTAGCCTTTCAAAATCGAATTATATATTATTTTTTTCGTATTACCAAGTGTCTGGCAGTTACAAATATACTTTTATTTTTTTTTCATGGTAACAACCAATTTTTTTTATAATAACCGTTCAAATACCCATAAAATTTTAGCTGTGAAAAAATTTACATTTTTTTTGAAAAACAACTTATTTTAATAAAAATCAATTATAGTACAAATTTGTTTGATTTTTAGGTTTTGCTTAGGCTTAGGAACAATAAAACGGTGAAAAACTAATTTTAAATTAGCGTTTTTAGCAAAAAACTTTTGTTGTCCCCATGTTGTTGGTGGATCATAAACAAAAGTGAAAAATGTTATTTAAAAAGACAAACTTACTTGTATCCAATTTTACCTAATGTCAACATTTTAAACCGCAGTGTAGTGACTTAATTCTTAACCAGCCTACAGTCTCACATCACAATTAACATTCTTGTTTTTTATCAGCTTTTCACAAATTATTTTCTAATTATAAAGTTGTTAAAATACATTTAGTTTAAAAATAAAAATTTAAAATTGGCTTTTTAAATAACATTTTTCACTTTTGTTTATGATCCACCAACAACATGGACAACAAAAGTTTTTTGCTTAAAAACGCTAATTTAAACTTAGTTTTTCAATTGTTTGATTGTTCCTAAGCCTAAGCAAAACCTAAAAATCAAACAAATTTGTAATATAATTGATTTTTATTAAAATAAGTTGTTTTTCAAAAATGTAAATTTTTTCACAGCTAAAATTTTATGGGTATTTGAACGGTTATCTAGAAAAATTGTTGTTACCATGAAAAAAATAAAAGTATATTTGTAACTGCCAGAATATCTGGTAATACGAAAAAAATAATATTAATTTGATTAAAGGCTTAAATAAAAAAAGCATCTTAAAATAACATAAATTGTACATGCCAAAATAGGGCAATTTTTGGGTATAAATCGGCTTATAACTTCTAATCAAAAGCTCAAATCTCAAAATTAACCACAAAAATCAAGTCTACGGGTCCAATTTAGGGTATGAAGATGTTTTATAAGTGTATTTTACATTAGGGTCGGTCAAATCGAATTTTGGGACGCGTATGGGAATCATACCAAATGCCAAATGGTATCAAAGTTAGTAATATCTAGAAAAAAATGCATTTAATTTTGGCACTTTTTAAAAGGATCCGCTTAATCGAGTTTAAGTGCAGTGCTATGACCCCTACACATTTCAACGTTGTCTTTTAACTATTTACAACTACAATTTAACAACCAACCACTTATTTCAACCCGTTTTTACCTACAGCAATAACGTATATAAAGTTAGCGCACGGATCGCGCACGAATTTCCGCGCACGAATTTTTAGCCTGTATATTTTCAGTCACGTGTACATAAAAAATGGTTTTGCGCCTATCGCACATTGAAGCACAATATTGGTATATGGAAAGATCATAAAAACATAATTCTTCGATATTCAAAATATTTCTAATTGTTGTTTGTTATTAGGGAAAACATTTACAATTTTTTAAACTTTGAGAAGCTCAGCAATCCAATAAGCTTATCCAAGAACAAAATTTGATTTTATATTGCAAACTAATAAAAACAGAAAAGCTACTCTTGCCTTTACGAAATCATTTGGGTGTCCGGGAAATTTCGTCTTCTGCATCTCGACTTTCAACATCTCCCCCCCCCCCCCCCCCCCCCCCCCCTCGCTCTTTTACATCCTCTTCGTTTGGAAAACTAAAAGTTTGGATGCTATTTTGTAAACGTATTTTCAAAAATGCGAGAGTCCCCATTTCCCCCAAATGAATAAAATTTTCTGTGATTCTTTTGTTTTGCTTAGGCTTAGGAAAAAAATAAGGGTTTTTACTCTTTAGTTCAAAAAAGCATCATTAAATACATATTTACTATGATAAAAAGTTTTGCTTGATTTTTAGGATTTGCTTAAGGCTTATGTTCTCAGCTTTTTTGAATAAATCATTTAATAAAAGTTTATCATGATAAAAATTTTGCTTGATTTTTAGCTTTTGCTTAGGCTTAGGACGAAAAAAAAGGCCTTTCAATCATTGTTTTAGTCAAAAAATAGGAGGAACCTGTCTTTTGAAAAAGTGCGTCTAAAAAATTTTTTTTTTAAGACAATTTTTCCAAAGACAAGATGTTTAAAAAAGACCGAAGTTTTCCCTGAAGACGAGTTGTGAGAAGACGAGATGTTGAAAGCAACGTATTGTAAAAAATGAAATTTCCAGGAACCAATAATTATGTTATCATATCAACAAATTTAAGATAAAAATGTCTTTATTAAAAAATTTGTTAATTTTTTATAAATAATACATATTCTCTTATTTGAAAATAACTAGTTTTGTGCTAATAATCAAATAAAAAAATTAAAACAAGAACAAAAAAAAATTAATCGTAAATAATTGCGTTTTAATATATTTATTATGCTAAAAGTTAGGCAAATTTAAATCATGGAAAAAAATATTAATTTAGATTAATTTTTGATCAATTATTTGCGAGGTAAAACGAAACTACCAACAAATGGGCATAAACTACAATTGAAACTTATACGGAGGATTGTGTATTGTTTCCCCAGGAATAATATCTTTGCCTTTTTAGATTTCCACTCAATTTGATTCTGAGTTCTCTATAATATTCTTCTTGTTACCTTCAAAACCCATTTCTTTAACCCTGCATTAGGCCTTAATACTCCGTTTTGCCGTGATCGCTTTTTCCTTGTGATACGATGGTGAACGTGAGAACCCTTCGTACCACCGCAGCAAAACCTTTTCTCGATGTTCACCACTGGTAATAGGCTAAACTATTGCGACGCGCGACTTTTACGACGTAACTGAACGACATAGATTCAGCTATAAAAGCCTCAACTGATTCGCTGGGAAAAGAGCGGATTTGATGCAATGTTAGATTTTTAATTCGTCTCAAATTTGCCGGTTAATGCCATAAAATGATTTTGCATAACTTCAGAGGGTAGAATAAAAGGTTTAGAATCTAACATACTCTTATGAAACAGCGTTCATGCTTCCGTAAATTTTCAAATGAAGGTTTTGGTTGAAAAATATTAGAAGAGCGCGCAGGCTGCTTGATTTTCCTCTGGCATTTAATAATCTTGCTTTTTAACTGTTCACTTCTTATATTTTCAAAACTCATCTGGCAAAACTGTATCGGGATTTTTTCTCGGATTATCTGGTAAAGTTTTGGATGGAGATTTAAAATGTTGAATATTATTATTATTTATTTGATTCATAGAAAGAACCAAGGCGAAAAGGCCCATTAGACACTGACCAAGGAATTGGACTGGGGGCACTTCCTTCCCTAAAGATTTTGCGAATGTCAAGGAGGGAGGAACAAAATCGCTTCTTGTTTTTGAAAGTCAACATTTTGCTTAAATGGGAATTTGCCCTTGAGGAGCGTTGCAGTGTGTCTTGCGGAAATTTAGTTTGAGTTGTCGTATCGCTTATCCGACGAGACCATTTAGCGTCGGATCGGATTTAATAATTTCATTCAGGTTTGAGCTTTTATTAGAAGCGGCTAGTTTTGGTAAAGAGTTCGTGTTTATTGAAGTCTCGGACTGAAATATTGAAGGATTTTCGGATGGGTGAAAATTTGTCCAAAATGTATTTTCAGTACGTGGACGATTTAAACCTGAAAATTTTTGATCGGCAAATTGCCAGTTAAAAAACCAGGACACAAGGTTTTGGAGGGCCCTGGGGTTGCTTTCTTAGTGCGTCTCGAAGGACCAGTTCCCGAAAAGCGTTTTTTGATTCTGCATAATTATAAAATGAGCAGGAGATTCGGCTGGAAGTTCTTTCCGGAAATGACTTAAAGTCCATTTTTTCTTCAGAGACGAGATATTTTACCTCCCAAAGCAGGAGGTTTTACACTATTTAGTTGATTTAATATTCCTGATTTTAAGAGACACATCTTGAGCAAAAGTTAGGCGTTTTCGTGAGGCGTATTGATTAAAGAATCTAAATTTTTCATTATAGTTTCGATTAGGTTTTGAGTGTCGGAAAATGACAGATCATTCTCCTTACTTCATTCGACCTGGTTGGTCATATCTCTTGCAATGAGAAAAAAAATAATGGCATTGTTTGCGAAATTTTATTTATCTTTTTGGGTTTCTCATTTGAATGAGGAACTTTAAGGGAATTTTTAAAATTGGAAAAAAGATAACTCTTCCTCTTCAGGTTTAATGTTTGTATTGCTTTCAGAAAGAGTTGGAAATAATTCGTTAGTATTAAAAATCATTGAGTTTTCAATTTCAGTGCCAAGTATTCTGAAAGAATTTCTAACTGGGGCTCATCAAAGGGCGGTTGGCAAATTAGATTTTTACCAAATTGTTATGAACAATAGTTTCCTTATTCCCCTTGAAGCGGCCTCTTGTATAATGTGTTGTGTGGAAATATTTTGCATTATGTTTCTGTTCACCAGTTCGGTGCAATGCACAAATTATTATGTTCGTTTTTCCAGGTATTTGTAGTGCTGGAAAATTAAACAAGTCTTTTTCGTTGGTCTTCCGGTACATTTATTTAATTAGGGAGCCAATAATTATCTAAACAACAAAATATAAAGTTATTCTAAATCAGACTTTTATGTCTTTTTTTAATACTAAAAAAGCATATTAATTATGTTTATTTATGACATTTGGTGTTAATTAAATAATTACAATTATTCAAAAGTATGTTATCTTAGCAAAACAAGTCTTAATATTAAAATAAACACTTTTTTGATTTTCTTTTGCTTAAAAAATGTTATAAAATTTCAAAAGATTTTAAAAAATACTGTATTTTACGTAAACAAAAATATTATGCTCAGTAATAACATTAAAAAATAATGCACATAAAAAATAAAAATAGTGGATGCTGGGTGTACGGGGGGTACCAATTTACATTTAACTAGGCAAAATAAACTGAATAATATTATCAAAAATTAGTACAAAAACAAATTTCAAAATTTAGTTTCAAAGTAACATTTAACAAATATTATAGTGAAACACAGTAAACAAAATATTTAAACCATTAAAAAAGTGTTCAAAACAAGTTTTTCATCATAAAAATACTGCCACCTTCATCTACTGAGTACTGTATTCCCTTTAAGATATCTTATCTAAAATAAAAATATGACCTACTAACATTGTTTTTAAATTTGGATCTCTATAAAACTCCATCATTTTTCTGTTTAATTCGTTCAGGTAATTTAGCGCGTTGTTAGCAAGGGTAAATAATCTCGTTGAGCACTTTTTCAGGTTGAGACTTTGCTCTTCAGGTAAACGATGCGGACGGTAGGAAACGGCGAAACGCTTTTCGATTTGGGTCGGAAAACTGGCGGTCTCGGCGGTGGCTGAAAGTGAGGAGGAAGTCCAGAGGGAGTGCGCGTCTGAGCTCTGCGGCGAGTTTAACGGTGACCGGTACGGAACAGCGAAACTAAAGGGACAATTTTTCATTTTTTTTTTCAGTGGCAAATATTTGTAGTTTATTGGATTGCTTCTATAGTGCAGTTACAACTATAACAAAATAAAAAACGTTCGATAATGACAGAATTAAAATAATAGTCTCAAACAAATTCAAACTGTAACAAAACTGTTTTTTTTAAAATTTTAATTTAAGCAAAAAAGGGAACATAGAATATAATTTAAGTTTGTGGAAAATAACCAGTGCACGGCAGTAAAAGGTTGATTCAATCTCTGAAACAAATACACGCAGCAAAAAAGTTAAATCAAGTAGTCAAGATTTTTTTCCTATGCTACATTTAAGTCGTTTCAGTTCTTTTTTAAGAAAATACTAAAATAAGTTAAGTTTTTAAAACAAATTTATTTTGCAAATGCGAAACTAAATGCTGCCCTCGCTTCAAAATAGATAAAAAATACCGTAAATATAAAAAAAAAGCCCGAATGCCAGAATCCAAGCAATTGTGCACATATCTAAAAAAAACTGTTCACCTGTTGTTGACTTAATTTTGTAATCTGTGCTAAAATCAGAAGAGTCTAGTTGTGTTTCAGCAGCTTTTGCTGTAAAATATCTTCAGTTGTGTTCTTTCTGAAATTTCTGTGCTAAATTATAACATCAGAGGGTGTTTGTTCCTAAGACACGGAGGGCCGATCCGAATGCCAAAGAGAATCGGCGACACTTTCCAGTGGAGCTTATACTGAATCGATTTTGCCGCTTCATTCCAAAAAGGACGGAAGAGTTTCCAAATCGATTAGGATTTCGATCGAAGTCCAGGTTTCGGCAGGCGGAAACGGCTCCTGGTGACCGTGAACCTGGTTTTGAGGAAACTCACCGGCGCTTTCACCAGGCGTCCATCTGCGCCCCTGCTGCGATAAAAATATCGTCGAAAAATTTCTAACACATTTAAACAAAATCGTATAACAAGTAACAAGGGTGTTCCTGAAAAATTGTTTTTTAAGCTTAAAACCTACCATGCTTGTTACAACAGACAAGATTCACAGATAATATCAAACATATATTTTGAGAATATTTTAATCATTCAAAAAGTAATTTTTATTCAGAACTGAAATTATACTGACTGACAGAATAAAAAAATGCCTGTAACTGCGCATTGGCTTTCGTCATTCATTAACGTTTGTGAAAGTAGAAAAAGGCAATAAATTTTGCCTTGTAGGTACATTGAAGATGTACGATGCAAAAAAATGTTTCATTTTAGGTAATAGACAAAATAAACATCGCAAAAAATTATAGAAGAAGGCAATTTTACAAATAAAAGTGTAATTTTTTAATAAAAAAGTTTTTTTTAACAAAATACATTTAAAGCATTTGATACATTAATTGTACATAAATTTTTGAATTATTGCCATAATTTAGAAAACTGAAACATATGTAAACACTTTTTTTATACACTCTATAGATATTAATCTCGTGCAATTTGAGTTCTTTGAGTGTTTAGCACCATTTAAAGGTGCAGGATACCTAAATTCGTGGTATTTTTATTTGCTTTTTAGTTAGACTAATCAGTGTATCAGGTCACAATTAATAGAAAAAATCGTATGACACCAAAATACTCAATTTCAATTGAAAGAGTTATTAACAAGAATATCGCTTGGTTATTTCCAATGTTATTTTTTAAACTTTACATATCGCAATTATAAAAATCTTCTAAAACTCACCATAAATCAAATACCATACATCATTTTAAAATATGGTATTTTTAAATTGCTATTATTCATCTAATACTTTTTAGAATTGAATCCAAACTTAAAATTTTAACTTTTTGGTACCTTAGCATGAATTTTCTAGCATGCATTAAGTTTTGTTAATGTCCGTTCAGTAGAAACGTTTTCTTTTCAATAATGGTGTATAAAAAATAACATTGGAAATAACCAAGCGATATTCTTGTTAATAACTCTTTTACCGATGGGAATCAATTATTTTTGGTGTCATACTGATTTTTTTCTAAATTGTGACCTGATACATTGATTAGTATTAACTAAAAGCAAATAAAAATACCACGAATTAGTATACTGCACCTTTAAATGGTTGTAAAACACTCAAAACTCAAATTGCACGAGATTAATATCTATAGAGTGTTATAAAAAAAAGTGTTTACATACTTTTTCAAGTTTTCTAAATTATGGCAAGAATAATTCGAAAATTTATGTACAATTAATGTATCAAATGCTTTAAATGTATTTTGTTAAAAAAACTTTTTTTATTAAAAAAATTACACTTTTATTTGTAAGAAAATTGCCTTCTTCCATAATTTTTTGCGATGTTTCTGCTGTCTCCTACCCTAAATAAAACATTTTTTTGCATCGTACATCCTCAATGTACCTACAAGGCGAATTTTATTGCCTTTTTCTCCTTCACAAGCGTTAATGAATAACAAAAGCCAATGCGCAGTTACAGCCCGTTTTTTATTCTGTCAGTCAGTATCCTGTCAGTCTGAATCAAACCGAAATTTTGAATGATTAAAATATTCTCAAAATATATGTTTGATATTATCTGTGAATCTTGTCTGTTGTAACAAGCATGGTTGCTTTTAAGCTTTCAAAAGGATTTTTAGGAACACCTTGTTACTTGTTATCGATTTTAAATTTGTCAGAAATTTTCAACGATATTTTTATCGCAACAGGGCCTCAGATGGACGCCTGGCTAGAAAGCGCCGGTGATTTTCCTAAGACCAGTTTCCACGGTCACCGGAGACCGTTCCATTTGCGAAACCTGGACTTCGATCGAAATCCTAATCTGAAACTCTTCGTCCAACTGAATGACAGCGAAATCGATTCGGGTATAAACTCCACTGAAGTGTCGCCAATCTCTTTGGCATTGGATCCCTCATCTGTCTTAGAACTAAACACCTCTGATGTTATAATTAGCACAGAAATTTCAGAAAACACAACTGAAGATATTTTACAGCAGGAGCTGCTAAACACAACTGACTCTTCTGATTTTAGCACAGATTCACAATTTAAGTCAACAACAGGTGAACAGGGTTTTTTTAATATGTGTGCACAATTATTTCAATTCTGCATTCGGGCTTCTTTTTTATATTTACGGTATTTTTACTATTTTAAGCGAGAGCACATTTTGTTTTTCGCATTTGCAAAATAAATTTGTTTTAAAAACTTACTATTTTTTATATAATCTTAAAAAAGAACTGAAACGACTTAAATGTAGCATAGGAGAATTGTTTGGCTACTGATTTAACTTTTTTATATACATGTATTTGTTTCAAGATTGATAGACGTTTTTTACTGCATACACTGGTTATTTGTATTTCACAAACTTAACGTGTCTATGTGTTCCTTTTGCTTAAATTAAAATTTAGAAACAGTTTTGGTTTAGTTTGAATTTGTTTGAATTTAAAGCTTTTTAGAGCTTATTTATTTTAATTATATTCATTATAGGACGTTTATTTGTTATAGTTGTAACTGCACTTATAGAAGCAATCCAATCAACTACAAATGCATTTGCCACTGAAAAAAATGAAAAATTGTCCACTTTTCCTGCTTTGGTTTCGCTGTTCATGCCGTCACCACCTCCGAGTCGGCCAACTAAAGATTTAAACTCGCCAGTTAGAAACTCGGGACGTACAGGTCCTGTAAACTTATTTATTACCACTTCACTCACCACGAGACCGGCAGGACCGATCCCGATGGAAACCGTTTCACCCGTTTCAAGTTTACCGTCAGGGTCCGATGGCATTTTACCTGAAGCAAAGTCTACAAACGATTTTACAGATGCTGAAATACTAAAGTCCACAACGCAACAATTATTCCTTGCTAACAACGCGCTTAAATTACCTGAACGAATTAAACAGAAAACAAATGATGGAGTTTTATCAATGCCAACATATGAAAACAATGTTATAGGTAATAGTATATATTGGTTTTATTTTAGATAATATATATTTAAAGGATAGTACTCAGTAGATGAAGGTGGCAGTATTTTTATGATGAAAAACTTGTTTTGAACACTTTTTTAATGGTTAAATGTTTGTTTACTGTGTTTCACTATAATATTTGTTAATTGTTACTTAAAACTAAATTTTGAAATTTGTTTTTGTACTAAGTTTTGATAATATTATTCAGTTTATTTTTGTAGTAAATGTAATTAGTACCCCCGTACACCACATCACTATTTTATTTTTATGTGCATTATTTTTAATGTTATTACTAACATAAATATTTTTGTTAGCTTAAACTAAATACAGTATTTTTTAAAATCTTTGAAATTTTATAACATTTTTTAAGCAAAAGAAATCAAAAAAGTGTTTATTTAATATTTAAGACTTGTTTTGCTTAAGATAACATACTTTGATAAATTGTAAGGTATTTTAATTAACACCAAATGTCATAAATAAACGTAATTAATATGCTTTTTAGTATTAAAAAAAGACATAAAAAGTCTGATTTAGAATAACTTTATATTTTGTTGTTTAGATAATTACGATTCGCTCCCTAATTCAATAAATCTACCGGAAGATCAACGAAAAAAAGACTTGTTTAATTTTCCAGCACTAGATCCACGAATACCCCTGGAAAACGAACATAATCATTTATCATTGCAGCCAAACAACCCTTTTGGTCAAAATAACTCAAACATAATGCAAAATATTTCCACACAACACATTATACAAGAGGCGCTTCAAGGAATAAAAACTATTGTTCATAACAATTTGGTAAAATCTAATTCCAACCGCCCTTTGATGACCCCAGTTGAAATTCTCAGAATACTTGGCACTGAAATTGAAAACTCAATGATTTTTAATACTAACGAATTATTTCCAACTCTTTCTGAAAGCAATACAAACATTAAACCTGAAGAGGGAAAGTTTTCTTTTTCCAATTTTAAAAATTCCTTAAATTCTCATTCAAATGAACCCAAAAAGATAAATAAAATTCCAAACAATCCATTATTTTCTCATCAAAATATGACCAACAGGTCGAATGAAAAGGAGAATGATCTGTCATTTTCCGACACTCAAAACCTAATCGAAACTATAATGAAAAATTTAGATTCTTTAATCAATACGCCTAGCAAACGCCTAACTTTTGCTCAAGATGTGTCTCAAAATCAGAATATAAATCAACTAAATAGTGTAAAACCTCCTGCTTTGGGAGGTAAAATATCTGGTCCTGAAGAAAAAATGGACTTTAATTTATTTCCGGAAAGAACTTCCAGCGAATCTCCTGCTCATTTTATAATTATGCAAAATCAAAACACTTTGGGAACTGGTCCTCAACGCACTGAGAAGCAACCCCAGGGCCCTCCAAAACCTTTGTCCGGTTTTTTAACTGGCAATGCCGATCAAAAATTTTCAGGTTTAAATCGTCCACGTACTGAAAATACATTTGGACAAATTTTACCACCATCCGAAAATCCTCCAATATTCAGTACCGAACTAGATAAACACGACTCTTTACCAAAACTAGCCGCTTCTAATAAAAGCTCGAACCTGAATGAAATTATTAAATCCGATCCGACGCTAAATGGTCCGTCGATAAGCGATTCGACAACTCAAACTAAATTTCCGCAAGACACACTGCAAGCTCCTCAAGCAAATTCCCATTTAAGCAAAATGTTGACTCAAAACAAAAGCGATTTTGTTCCTCCTCCTGACATTCGCAAAATCTTTAGGGAAGGAAGTGCCCCCAGTCCAATTCTTGGTCAGTCTAATGGGCCTTTCGCCTTGTCTTCTATGAATCAAATAAATAATAATAATATTCAACATTTTAAATCTCCATCCAAAACTTTACCAGATAATCCGAGAAAAAATCCCGATACAGTTTTGCCAGATGATTTTGAAAATATAAGAAGTGAACAGTTAAACAAGTTATTAAATGCCAAGGAAAACAAGCAGCCTGCGCGCTCTTCTAATATTCAACCAAAACCTTCATTTGAAAATACGGAACATAACGCTGTTTCTAAAGATATGTTAGATTCTAAACCTTTTATTCTACCCTCTGAAGTTATGCAAAATCATTTTATGGCATTAACCGGCAAATTAGACGAATTAAAATCTAACATTGCATCAAATCGCTCTTTTCCCAGCGAATCAGTTGAGGCTTTTATAGCTGAATCTGAAATTTTGCCCAGCGATACTTTAAATCAACAGTTGCTTACTCCAGATGAATCGGTCATAAGCCAACTAAATACTGATAGTCAAGTAACCAATTCTCACGAACCAGTGCAGGCGCAGGCTGAAACAATTGATAACTCAAAAAATCAGGAAAGTTCAAGCACTAACAATGTGTCAATTAGTCAAGAAACAAATAACGCTGTTGAAAACTCGTCAACTCTTGCCCCGTCTCTCAAAACATTTCAAACCAGGAACTTTACTGATCGATTTATAACCAAAAACATAAACATTCGACCCCAAGTTTTTATTCTACAGCAGGGTAAAGCTGAGCAGACGGGAAGAGGCCAATATAGATTGCCAGCCAGTATCTCATTGATTATGGATGGGAACAAAAATATTATTGTTGACACGGGAATACCCACAGATGCGACTCTTCCTGATATAATCATTAAAAGTAATTATACTAAATTTAAATATTTTCAAAAAAATTAAAATTCAATTATTTTAAAATAATTTACTTATTAATAAATTTTGAGCAATGTATACAAAATATAATAGTTTTTTTTGCCGAAAATCATCGAATAAAAAATCTGATGATAAGACCCATTATTTTCAGACCTGATTTTTAACGGTTTTGAAGTTTTTTTTAAAGTTTTAACATTTTGAAGTTTGGATTTAACGTTTTTAAAATGTTTAGAATTTAGAAGTTTTTAACATTTTTTTAAAATTGTTTCTTTTAAATTTTGATTTATCCACAGTATTTCATAAATATGTAACAGAAATTTGTATAACAGTAACAAAACTGTGAAAGGTGATTTTACTTACGCAGAGCCATATTGATTTTTTAAGCGAAAACTATTTTTCCAAAGCAAAATCCACCTTCATGGGATGGACCAAATTTTTTACGTTTTACTTTGATGATATATATATAATGTAAAAAATATTAATATAGAAATATTGATATAGTAAATATAAACTTTTAGAACAATGAAATTTTTTTGCCTATTAAAACTAAATTAAAATCTTTTGGGCCAGATTTAAACATAAAATTTTTTTTAGTTTTCAGTCGATTTCATAACTTCTATTGAAACATAACAAAACAATGCAAATTAGTGCCATGGTTCTATTGCTTATATTGCTTATGCATGCTTTAAGGAAATAAATTATGTATTTTTTTAAATTTAGGCATGTAAAAAAGTTCTCTTCTCTTCTCGTTGTTAACATTATATTATAAATTTTGTTTAATCACATACAATTTAGAACTAAGGGAACGCCAGTTGACGACAAAAGACATAAACTTCGTCGTTACAACTCACGGACATCCAGATCACTTTGGAAATCTAAATATGTTCCCTGGTGCTTTGCAGTATTTTGGAAATTTCATGTATTTCGGAGATACGTTTACTTTTACAGATCTTTATGCGGTAATAATTTAGCTGTTAAAATTTACTTAAATAATATCATAAGTTTGTAATATTGAGAAACTTTTTCTCTATGTTTGTTGGAAAATACTTGCTATTTGGCAGCATTAAAAAACCGTGATGTTGAACCACTTTTTCATACAACCAGCGAATATATTTGTTTTAAACTTTTTATTTAACTACTTTTTATTTGAGAATATAATTTTTAAACCATTTTTACAATTTTAATTTTTTTATAAGTATGGATCGCAACTGTAAATTACTGTTTTTGGGTGCCGTTGACTTTCTAAATTAGGTGCTGTAACAAATTTAAACCTGCATTTCACGTAATTATACTGTTGGGGTCATTGCAAATCTGGCTAACCTGAAGTTTTATTTTATTGACTTTATTTTGACCAAAAAACTTATTTTAATTAAATTTATACATAAAATTAGCAAAAAAATTTTAGAACAGAGCTCTGGAGCTCCAAAAACCGGTGTTTTTCTCCGGTTCAAAATTACTTTTATTATACTTTTACTCTTACTTTTACTTAAAAAAATAGGTCTTACTTTTACTTTTACTTTACTTAAATTAAATTTTGACCATTACTTTTACTTTTACTTTACTTAACCCGTTCCCCTAATGGCCTTTTACCACCGATACAACCGTGAGACCTTCGTACGACAAAGGTGAAATCTTCGTCTCACGGTGGTGGTATTTTCGTATGACAAATGTCTTACGTAAACCTTACCCCGGTAAGCTCTTCGCATGACCTAGGTTTTACTTCCGTCATACATAATTTTTGTGCGCGAATAGTGCCCAGTGAGCGAGCAAATTGAAATGGTTAAAGCTGTACGGTAGCAATATGCAAATTTTTACAAAATGAAATATCCTACGTAATACATTGTATCCGTGACAAAAATCTGCATATTGCCACCGTACTGCTTTAACCATTTCAATTTGCTCGCTCACTGGGCACTACTCGCGCAAAAAATTAGGTATGACGGAAGTATGACATAGGTCGCACGAATGTTTCACGGTTGTAGCCGAGGAAAAGGCAATTAAGCGAACGGGTTAAATTTAAAAATCACAAATTATTTTTACTCCTACTTTACTTAAATTAAAATTTTTCAAATTACTTTTACTTTTACTTAAAATAATCCAAAATCAATACTTTTTACAACACTACAATACAGCATGTAAAAAAATTATATTTTTAATTTGAAAAAGCTAAAAATGATAACAAATTTCAGTTTATAGCACTTCAGAGACCTCTCACAAAAATGTTTTCAGGCGTTTCTTGAATAAAATTAAGATTTAAAAACATGGAATAATCTAAGAAACTTTTTTTAACAATGTTATGTCTAAATAAAATATGTTGTCTCATTTGGATGCACATGCCAGTCACCTCTAA